>JAAGNO010014618.1:20213-105582 GCA_033439905.1 Ceryle rudis
AGAAAGAAAGAAAGAAAGAAAGAAAGAAAGAAAGAAAGAAAGAAAGAAAGAAAGAAAAGAAAGAAAGAAAGAAAGAAGGAGAGAGAGAGAGATGCAAAATATCAATGAGATTTTTTTTAAATTAAAAGAAAGTCTTAAATGCAACAATATGAGCATGAAGGCCAAGGAAGGTCTGGCCAAGCTCACAAAGGCCAAGTCCTCTGGAAGCCTGGAGGACCAGAAGATGCCCTCCATGACAAATGGTTGGGTTGGGTTTTCTTTTCTTGGTGCCCATTTTGGGAGCATTTGGGCAATGCTGCTGAGCAAGCAGTGATAGGACTCCAACCAAGGACAGGAGCAGGGAACCCGCATGTCAGTGTGAAGGTCTTTTTACAGTTGGATGTCTTGAAGCAAAGTAGGGGGCTGTTTAGGACAACTCCATGAAAGTGGGGAGATAGTTTGCTATTCTGGATGTGGAAAGGTGAGGTGCTGCTGCAGGGGAAGGGGTTGGGGTGGGGAGACAGACTCTGCCACTGCAGGGAGCATGATGTGAGTTGTTCACCGTGGGACAGCAGGCTGGTACCTATGCAGAGACCTCCTGGTGAGCAATTCCCTCCTGGTTGGAGAAATTGCTTCCTGAACTGATAATGTCCTCACTCACTGCCCTGGTTGGAGAAGACACACAGAGAGTTGAAGCTCCCACCAAAGCTCTACAGGTAACCAGTGCTGAGACAAATCCAGGCCTGGTATTGTTCTCCTTAAAACATCCTCAGAAATATTTTGAATGATCAAGAAAGATGAACCATGACCTGCTTCCAACCACCCATGTGTGTCCCCAGAACAGAATAGACACCTGGTGATGAACAGCCCCTTCCTTTTGGGGAAGGATGGATTTTTAGTGTCAACACTGTTTGCCCTGGTGATATATATAAGGTTGCTGTGGGAGAAACCAACTGAAGGCTGTGATGATGGAGAAGACTATTAATATCCCTGATGGACTACTGCTAACTTTGTCAATGAGTTAAAGACAGATCCAGCGCTAAAACTCAACTACTCCTGGATCCCAGACCAACAACAGGTCCATTGAATTTTGCTGCCCCACATAACATAGCTTAAGTGTCTCAGAAAAAAATAAATCGTGTTTAGGAGAGCATCAGGGATGCTAATCAAGGATTACCAAGGATAAGCAGGATCCTCAAGGACATTATCAGGATCCTCTTACCCATTCATGAGAAAGAGGTTTGCAAGGTGTGGAGTCTGTAGTGACGACATGCTTTCGGCCACATTTCAACACCTTTCTCAAGCTGGCTGGGAGGCTTGCAGATGCTTGTGGGTCCCACACTCAGCTTGTTTAACCCAGGTTCCTTGGGGGATCAGGGTTCTCCCCTCTCAGCTGTTCCCCATCCCTCATGCTGCTGGATGGGGCTGTAGCTCTCATTTCTACAGCTTTCCCTGCCACAGAGGATAAAGTGAAAGCAAAGCTGGCCCCAGGCTGTTGTTTGCAAATAGAGATGAAGACAAACAGATGAGTTCAAGCTGCTGGAAGGAAAACAACCCTGGCAGCTCCTCTGCTTAATGGTGGGAATCTGGAAGTGTAAACAAAACCCTGGGTGGGTCCTCCTCATTCCCACCGGCCCTCGGAGTCCACCGGTGTTTTTCAATCTTTACCTCCTAGAACCAATCAATTTTGTGCCAGCCTGTAACTTTTTACTGATGTTGTGGCTGTTTCACTTAAAGACAACCAGGTGCTGCATCTCCTCCCCTCCATCCAGTGCTGGGACCTCTCCTGCCTCCATTATCTCAGACCCAGAGGGGTCCCCACCAGCTTTTTTATCACTGGGTCGATGACTGTCCTGCAGTTGCAGGTTTACATCATGATGGGCATGCCAAGAAAGATACACACAGAGAGTTTTATCATCCTCCTGGTTTAGCACTGATTTCCCAACACCTTTTGCCCTTCACCCTGGGATTGTCCTCTCCCTTTAAAACTCAGAGAAAGGCAAAGTTACTCCAAAAACTTGTTAGGTTTCTGAGTAGCGAGCAATAGGGTGAAGTGCAAGCCTCTCAAGGTGTATGCTCCTCAAGCCCCAACAGCATGTCCCCATCTGCAGTGTCGCAGTTACAGGGACATCCTTTCTTTGAGTGTTCACAGTTCGGCCACCACCCCAGAGCCACATGCAGCAGAGTCCAGGGACAGGCAAAGAGCAGGCAAATTTGTTTGGGCAGAGAAGCAGAGATGTATCCGGGTGCAGAGCAAAGTCCATGCACTGTCAGGAAGCACTGTGGAGCAGACCTGATGCTCTTTCTAAGCACAACTGCCCTGGAATTGACTCTGCAGGCTGCTCGTTCATCCCCATGTGTCAAGTCAGAGAAGTGAATGCAATATCTCAATTCTCTCTCTTTTTTTTTTTCTCCTTTTTTTTTTTTTTTTTTTTCTGACAGTCCCTTAATTAGCATGAGATTTCACAAAATTCACCAAGGCAGCCATCCATCTGTTTTACTGACTCTCAGTAACAATATTTATCACTGTGGAAGTGTCAAAACAATAAAACCGGATGACATTTATGCAAAGGGTTCCTAACTACTTTAAAAAAGGCCCAAACCTTGAAAGTCTCTTTGCAGTACTTTGCTGGGAATTGTTTGCAGACACAAAGCTGAGAGTAATTCCTTCTCTACTCGCATAAATATTTAAAATAAGCTGTGGATGAATTTTACAAGATAGGTGCAAGGATGGCATATGCTTCTCTGTAGCAACTTTGTTCCAAGTGGTCAGAGAAGAAAAAAAGAAATCTCCCACTCTGATGCCTTTCCCTGGTTTCACCCAAGAAATTATTAATTTTGGTGAATATTTTTTGCATTTCAAAAGAGTGCTATATAAATTAGTTTATGCCAGTGACTCTTCTGAAGAATTTTAACCTGATCTGCCATGCAGTAAGAAAGGGGAATTAAGAAAAAAAAAAATCTGCTTATTTAACTTTACGGTATTTAAACCAATATACAAATGAGAATTAATAAATCTGCATTTCCTATTGTCAGCACTAGTTGATTACAGCCCTGTGGAGCCCTATCAAAGGGTGCATACGGCACAGTAAGTTCTGCAGTGTATTTAAATTATCCATAATAAAGGTACGTAACAAATTCAAGAGTAGCTGCATTCCCCCCTTGTCATAGTTTCTCTGTCTGGGAGCACTCAGAGTTATGCTCTGGCTTAATGGAGCCCCGTGCACATGGGAGAGGATGAACCCCTGGTTTTGATGGCATTTTGTGGGAAAAGTGGCTTTGTTCAGCTGAGCAATACCCTCAGCTTGATCTCTGGTTGAATGCTGTTCCCCCCCTCTATCTGATCTCTGGCAATGTGAGGTTTCAAAGTAATTTTTTACTCACAGAGTAGTTTCTGGAGCTTTTCTTCTGCAGCTCTTGGCTGTTCAGTGATAAGGGCTGTTGAAGAATTTGCAGGGGCCAGAACCAAAATGGAACAGGATGCTGGGACTCCATGGGTAGGTACCACTGCCTGATTTGGGTTTGTACAAGAGCATCCCAGCAAAGGGCAAACAAAGGCATGGGGTAGTTCTGCTACTGGAGGGACTTCCCCAGCACTGGGTCCAGAGCAAGTCAGTGCTTTTTTCCTCAAGCCAGGGATGAGGAGCCTGGACCCTGTGGAGCCGGGCTGAGCTCCACGCTGATTGCATGCATCCGTCTTCTCCTGACAGCTCTGCCTGTTAGTGGAGTGAGTCTGCTGTTTAATTTACCTGACTTGTTAACAGCTCCCTGTTTTGAAGTTGTAGGAAGTAGCTGATTTCACGTTTACAGTCGAAGCATTGAATTCCCATTGGGTGGCTAAAATTCACAAATAATCTGGTAATTTGTCTGTTGTCTTGGGAGCCCATGGGGATGCTGCTCAGTGTATATCACAGTGTATATCACCACATTTTGGTGAAAAGATTGATGAGCAAAGAGAGCATGGAGCTGGCTGGCTGTGTGCCAGGAGGAGCTGTTGAAACTGAAAGTCTCAAGGAAATCTCTGCCAAAGAAAGCAGGGATGGGGGGTTGCACAGCCCCCATTGCAGAGGGGCTGTAGGGAAGGGCAGTGGGGGGCTCACTGCCTTCAGGGATGGGCTGCTTGCCAGGATTTACATCCCATTGCTCCTGGTGGTGGCCAGAATGAACCAGAGCATGGAAATGAGGTGAGTGGGTTTGCCTTGGCATACTCTAGCCTTGGGACCCGAAAACATCTTGGGTATTGGCTTGGTCCATACAACACTGGGGCAAGAGAGAGCACAGAGCTGAGCTCAGCTCTGGATTGTGCCCAGTCTCCGTAATACAGATCTCTTGGAGGGGAAATTGGCTCTCAGGAGTGCCGCTGCAGACAGATATCACACCTAATAGCTGCAAGTGGAACAACAAATCTTTGGAGTCTCTCATCATTAATTGCTCACACCCCCATCATTCAACATATCAATAACTGGCAACCCCAGGAACAGAAGGAGAGGAAAACACCACATGTGCAGCCTGGGGCATCCTAAGGCTGCATGAAAGTGGATTTTGAAAGCCAAACCCTCACTGATCACATTCACCACCCCTTGCACAACCCATCAGAGATCATGCAGGGAGCCCTGGGAAGGAGCAGACCCTCCGCGACACCCAAGTGTCTTCTCCAGCTGCTACAGCAAGTGGAAAGACAGCAAGTTCCAAGCTCAGGCTCTGACTTTGTGCATCTTCTCCTGGAGTGCAAACCACCACGTGCCTGTGCTAGGGTAAGCGATGCAGCTCTCTCTAAAATCAGGCATGCTGGATTTGTAATGAGTTTTGAGTTAGGGAAGGCAGGCTGCAGACATCCCAGCAGATCAGCAGGTAATCAGTAGTCTGTCCTTTATGGGGAAAGTGTTAAATCCTTCTTGGAATGATGACAAAAAGAGTTACAGCCCATATGCTTATTGCCAGAAAAAATAATAAAAAAAGAGTATTGATTTAACTTGGTCTAATGGCCATTAGAAGGTTTAAACATGTGCTCTTGCCCTGGAGAGATGGTATGCAGAGGCAGTGGGAGTGTTTTACCTCAACCTTGCCATCAAATGAACAAAGCCAAATCAGCAACTGCCACAAACCCAAACTCTCAGTGAACCCAACAGGAGAAGGATGTGGTAGTAAAACTGAACATGGGGAAATCCCCCTTCAAACTCTGATGGCTCGTGAGCTCCCTCCAAGGAGACAGCTGGCTCTGCCTTCCTGGCATGACGTTCCTGCTGCATCTCCTTCCCTGGTTGCCACCTGCTATGGGCAAGCCCCTATGTTGGGATGCTGCTGCTGGGGCCGGCAATGGCGTAGTGTCTCCACCAGCCAGGCTGTGTCTCATGCTGGGGTTTGCTCTGGTGTCTACCCAACCCTGCTGCCCTCTGTCAGCACCAGCCCCACTTTGCTAGGTTCTCCTGGGGCTTTGGGGCAACCACTGGGTGCAAATGGGTGGAAAATTCTACTATTCAAGATAGACTCACACATCCTTTAGAGTCCAGGCATGATGAGATGGGAAGACCATCTTAAAACTGAAGATTATTAGACCTGAGACCTCTCCAACTGAAACAGAAAGGACCTTGTCAAAAAAAGAGTGAGTACATGAAATCAGAGCAAAGGGGAGGAAAACCAAACTGCAAAGTGGCTCAGGCGATGCTGCTCAACCAGACTGGTGGCACGGGACAACGAGTGCTGGGGCTTGGCTGCGGCGTGTTCTCGTTTGCATTAGCTAATGCTGCTTGGCATCATGTAATGCATTATTGTTTTTATTGTTCCTGTTGTAAATACACCTAGAGGCATCTTATAAATAGAATTAATTATAGTTGTTTAATTCATTAGTTAAGTACATAGCACATTCTGCTCGCTGGAGAGGCGCGGATGGGTTGCAGTCAGGGCACACAACATACCAAGCTATGTATGGTCACATTTGTTGTGCCTGGGCCTGTAGCGCCAGCTCTCCAGATCCCTTGATATCATGTTTCCACCTTCACTCTCTATCCTGCCCTTTTTCTCAAAATGTCAAAATTAAATAGTTGCAAGGAAAGTTTGAAAATTTTTGTTTACAAGAGGACAGCTCAAAAGAAGGAGCAGGGCAGTGAATTTGGGTGAAAAGAACTTGAAACCTTTTCAGGGTTGAGGGGTTCAGGAGTGGGTCTGTCTGTCCATCCTGGGGGTGAGTCTGGGTGAAGGTGAAAAGCCAAGGATAGTCCTGAACAGGATGGTGGCTAATAGAAGGTGTTACACTGTACTGGCTCCATCTGAGCCCAGCAAGGCCAGTTTGACAAGGGAAATACTCTGTGCCAGGTCAGCTGGAGAGCCTGGGGGGAGGAATCTTGGTGCTGTTGCTGTTTTTTGAGAGAAGGGAATGTACAGGGCATCTCATGGGGGAAAAGCAACATTATTAATGTCCATGTGCATGGGGGAGCTCATGGTCGATGTCTTGCAGCTCCTGTCTTTGAGCAGGCAACTGCAGGGGAGGAAGTACACATGGGGATGTGTGTGCATGTACAGAAACCCTATGAAAAGACACTTTGCAAGGAGCAGATGAGTTTCCCAGTATAGGGGTGATGCAGGCAGCAGTATTTTGAGTGAGGGTATTCACATCAGCCTCTGTCCTGTGTCTCCACCAGCCGAGGCTGGGGGTAAACCCAGCCCTTGTGAAGCATTGGAAGGAGAAAGAAGGGGCTTGCAACCAGGTCATCGTCTGCTTTGTGACTTCTGTCTGTTCAGCCTGGCAGCAATGAAAACCAGTGCCATGCTCCTGCACCAGAGTCTTTCTTCCTCCTCTTCCACCTATCATGGCTTGCAGCAGAGTTTTATGAGCTCACCCTACCCAGGCTGCCCCAGCTCAGAGCTGCTTCACTTGCAGGAGCAGAGCTGTTTTTCTCCAAATCACAACACAACTGAAAAAACACAGAGGGTCAATACATCACAGGGCACACACTTGAAAGGGAAGAGGCATAAAGTTCATGTCATTGATGCAGGGCAAACCCTGCTCTATTTCCCCTGATGCTCAGGACATCTCCAGGGCTGGGAACTTTCCTGACCTGAGGATGCTAAAGGAAGCTCAGACACTTGCTAAAGTATGGAGAGAGGTGAAGGAAGAGCTGCTGAATAACTTAATGCAGAGCAATGGTTATGACCATTGGACTGAGGAGGAGCTGGGGTCTGGTGTTGGCTCTGACACTGCTTCACCACGTGAATTACACAGCATGTGATGTCCCCATGGGCTGCAGCATCTCCATCATCCCCCCTAGGAGGGGAGATGTTGGTGGCAGGTGCAAAGCCCAAGCCAGGACATGAGAACCTTCTAAACAGGCAAAGAGAAGTTCATCTCTCTGTAGAGATTTAAACTCCAGCAGGAAGGACTTCAAGCCCATTTTTGGTCACCAGGCCTTGTTCTGCACTAATCTCATCTAGAAGTAGCAGAGATGCCAAAGTAACTTAGGCAGCATTGGCATGCCTGGGACTAGAGTAGTTTAAAATATCCCACCTCTCGCTCACACCAAGGCCATCACAAGCATCTTTGAAAGGTGTTATTGTGTCCTTCTGCAGGCAACTGCCTTTAATTAGCACAGAATAGGGAGACATTGACAACAAGTTGGAAAAAAATAATAATCAAAGAAAACCCAGTGAAACCCCATGTGATTGTAAAGGCTGACTCTAACTAACAGTTGTTATTCAGACATTGTTAATGATATTATAAGCACTACCATGTGCTAGGCAAGCTGTGACATGCACCCCGGTGGACATATGGATAATAAGATCACATGCCTGCTTCAATCAAAGCCATAAATACAAACTTGATCTGAATCAGAAGAAAGCCTGAGCTAGCGGTAGCTGGGGATTTGCTTTGGGAAAGCAAGCTCCTGCAGTTAAGAAAATAAATAAAAGGGGGAATCATAGGCTGTGATGACAGAGCATCCTTACTGTGCCTGGGACAGCCCAGTCCAAGTGTGCTGAGCACCTCTCAGCATCCTGTGGAGAGAGCTTGGCCCCAAGCATCCACAGTGAGCGGCTTCCAGATCTGGGGCAATGCTGGCTGCCACCTCAAGAGCTAAATGCACCCAGAATGTCTCCAGCAAGATGTTTCCTCTGTGCTGGCACTCCAGATTGTTGCCCTGTCTCAGGGGCAAGACTCTTGCCAGAGTTGCTAAGGATGGAGGTGCTTGAGATGCGTTACCTTGATTCACCTCCTCTGTATAGCCAGTTGCACACTGCTGTGCAGAGATGCACACGTCTCCCTCCAGCCCACACCTGAGCACAGCCAGCCAAGTCACAAGCGGCTCACTGTCATTAGAAACACTGAACATAATCACCAAATTTAATGCCTTTATCATTGCTCAATGGATCAGTGAACAGAAGAGCTAAAAGAAAGACAGAAGCGTCGGTCTATGCTAAATTTTTTTCCATTGCCTTGCTTTTGTCTAAAGAATTATTCATTCCCTAATTGTGAAATGTAATTTTGTTTGGAGGCTTTTGTTATATTTGTTTTGTCGTGTGGCTAATGCAGTTCTTTGCCACACACAGCCTCTTTTCTCCCGCTCAGCCCATTTAATGGAATTCTTTGGCAGCTTTGATTTAAAACCATTTTGGTTTAGTGACCAGGACATTTCAACAAGGGGGAATCAGATTGCTTCCTGGATTTCTGAGTCATATTCTGCTCAGCAAGATTCACTTCTTTAAATGCATGTTTTCATGAAGGCCTTTAATCCTGCATTTTTGGCTTCAGTGGAGACAAATCTCGGGAAGAAACAGTGTTCTCCTCCCCAAACCCCCATCCTGGGCTGGGAGACAGAATGGTCCACACTCAAACCCTCCTCCCACCCTTTTTATGAGAAAACTCCCAGAATGACCCCCTGCGTGCCCTTCCTCTCCTGTACACACATTCCCACTAATGGCTGCAAAATCTTAAGACTGTCCCAGACTTTTCCTTCCCATGAAGGATGCCCAGACAAGACCTAGTGCCAGCTCAGCCCTGATGAGGCTCTGGGTGCTCCAGCTGCTTTGCTACCTCTTGGAAATGTCTGTGGGTGGGGCAGACCCACAGAACCTGTTTTAGGTACAACATAAACCGCACCTGAAAGTTGTTTTTTCCACTCTAAGTGTTTAACTAGAAGGCCTCCTACAGCTCCAGAGCCCTGCTGAGCCTGGACGGCAATACAGGGAGTGAGTAAATTGCCCTTTTAGCACGTTTTCTCCAACAAGAGGGTTTTCAGCCCCAGCTCCCCTCCACGTGAAATCAAAAGAGGACTGATTTAAAACCAATCACTAAGGCTTACACACAGTCCCTTATTTGAGTGTCCCAAGTTTGGTCTTAGACTATTGAATCAATCCTGTCTCCCCTGTCGCCTTTCCTAAGTAACAAACCAAATCAAATGATGGCACGGTCTCCTCTAATTGACTGAGCTGCACAAGTGTATCCATGTCTCAGGATGTGGCCATCAGCCACGATACACCAGGGGAGACAAAGCATATGAAGATGTCAATATATCCCATGCTGAGGGATGGAGGAAGCAGGACCAGACTCAGGCATCAAGGTCCAGCACTCATGAGGCTGGGGACCTCTATAGGGAAGTACAGGTTGTCAAGGGCACTGAGGTTCTGGTGTGTGAAAGTTTCATGGGTGTCTCCTTCATGCCAAGATCATGCATGGTTTGTGGAGAGATGGAGTTGGGCTCACTGAAAACACCTCCATCCTCTGTCCCCCTTTGGTGCACACCCATTTCTCCCCAGAGCCAGCATTCCATCTCCCAGTCATGTTATTTTCAAGGGGGGCAGACCAGAGACATTTCCACTCCAGGCTCATCCTGGGCTCCAGTAGTGCGGTCACCAGGGGACCCCACTCACCTCTTTGCTCCCCACCACTCATGCAGGTGATGTGGAGATCAGTAATTTTGCCAGTCACCTCTCCCATCTTTACACCTTTACATCTTTACATTGTTACGACTTGACTGGGGAGGTGAGACCTGTAGTGCCCACGGCTGGCATCTGATGTGTGGGATGGGGCATTTCACCAGCAAATGCTGGTGGTCTCTCCCACTTTTCCAAGCCACCTGCATGGAATTTCATCCATGATTTGGACCCAAAATGAGAAGACTGAGGACCCTCAGTCCTGCCTTTGAACAGAGCATCATTAACAGTTAAACAAAAACCCTGGTTCCCTGCACCCCTATGTCCTACACAGCTGTCCTGACATCCCTGAGCCCCAGCTCCCTCTTGTCGCTTCCCTTTCATCTTTTAAAGATGGTCTTTCAAGCTCCTGAAGTTGTGCTGAAGACATGCCTATTAATGTGCCTTCAGAAAGAACAGAAGAAGGGGCAGGGGGGAGAGATAATGAGGAGGGAGGAGGAGAAGCCAAACAAAACAGGTATCCTTATAAATTAATTTCCCTGTTAGAGCCTAAATTATGCAGCAATTGCTGTGGTCATGAATTCCAGGGGCAGTCAGGCCTCTGGTTCCTGGGGTCCCTTGGAAGAAGCCATGCTGTGTGGGGCTGTTGGGGGGAGAACTGGTGTGGGGCTGCCCATCACCATGCTGTTGGGGCTGGACAGGGCCCCGGGGCTGGGGCTGCGTGTGGTCTGGCCTTGGGCAAAGGGCAAGGGACCAAAACGTGAGCATACCCAGGTGGGGAGACATAGGAATTGAGGTTCAAAGCAGATCTACCTCGTGAGGCTGAGTAAGGGGCTTTAACTGTTGTGGGTTTATGCTCTTCAGAGGTGAGAGATGCTTGCCTATATACTAGGAGTCATACTTAATGTCCTCCAAGGGGCAATGCCAGGAGCCTGGGCTGCTTCCAAGTGCAAAATGTTCCCTGTTTGGCCCTTGGTAGCCTTTTCTGCAGAGGTGTGTGCATCACTTCCCCATCACTCTGACTTGGATGGACTTCATCGCAATGATGCTCTGGCAAAGAAAAATCCCAGCCCCACCAGGAACTGCATTCAAACCAAGCCTGGCTCTGTAAAGCCCTTAAATACCAAGCCCCACTGCCACAGGCAGGCTGCCTGCCCACTCAGCCCGTGCCATCCTCAGAGCAGGAGTGCCTGGTGCTGGTGGGTGGCACCAGGGTAATTTAAAGTCTCGGCTCTATGAGGCACTGCCAGAGAAGTGAAATCACCAACTTGTGCGGCTGGGCAGGGAACAGGTGTGTGAAAATCGGCACCCAGGCACCCGCTCGAACAACGTTGTTTTTTCCTTGCGTGCCATAAATCAGAGCGCTAATCTTTCACTGTCCGGCGAGATCTCTCACTGGGAGGGTGATAAATTGCCCTCCAGCCCCTGACAGCTGCTGGGAAATCACTCACAGCCCGAGACAAACCTCTAAATCTGACATTATAGAGTGTTGAAAGGAAGAATGTCTGTTTTTATAACCTACCTCAGTTATAATAAATATTTAAAATCCACATTAACATCCTCTTATAGTTACAATCTGCCCTCTATGGAACAGTGTCCAACTTAGATTTAATTAGCAACTGAACCTTTCCAGCCCAAGCTTCTAGTTAGGCTGAAGATCCAAATCTCCAGTGAAATGCCTCTGTTTTCTTAAACTACCTGCACTGTAATAAATATTAGCCATGTCGCCAGGCAGCCCTGTAGGAGACAGTGCTCTTTTTGTCTTCTCAAAGGCTAACATTTAATTTAAATGATAGGGTCTTTCCAGACTCCAGGGGGAATTACTTTCCTGCTCTCCAAAAACTGCCATACTTCACCTCCAAAGCACTGCTGTATTCCTTTGGCACCAGCACACGGGAATGGAAACACCTTGATGCAGGTATGGGACTGGAGTGACAAAAATAAAACCAAGGCACAACCATTCTGTCTTTTAGTCATGGACTCACACTAGAAACACAGAGCAGAGACCTCTCCTTCCATGAAACTGCAGAGAATCTGGGAGCTGGATCCCAAACTCCATCAGTTGGCTTCTCTTAGAGAGAAGGAAATAAAAATACCTGTCCAGAAGTTTTTGCATATTCACTCTGTTCCCATCTGCTTTTGCAGGTTTTCTTGTTTTCTTATTTATTATTTTACACTGCTTGTTTTCCAGAAGGCAGCATTCATAGTTGCTTTTCCCCTCTGTCCTGACTAGTGTTTTGTCAGGTGTGTTTTTAAAAAATATCACAAGAATAAACACAGGCAGAGCTGTTAAAAAGGACAGTTTCCTTCATGTCCCTAACTAAAACTCCTGCACCTGTACATTTTGAATTTTGGTGGTTTCCTCTCTGTCCTGCCTATCTGCTTCTGCCATATGACTGTAGCAGCCCATGGCAGAGGGAGGAGGAGCATCACAGCCAGAAATCAGCCTGGCTCACATGTTTGCAACCCTCCGGCTCCAGAGGTGCCCTGGAGCTGTTCCACCAGCCCATCTGGATGCCCTCCACCGGGAGGGCTCAGCGGCTGTCCTGAGAGCGCTGTGGCTGGGCTCCGGGGCCAAGGCTGGGGGGAGAGGTTTGCTAAAAAGCCTGGAGGTGGCAGCCACCCTGCCAACACCCTGCTTTGTGACTGTGGTTAATAGGAGAGGGGTCAGGAGGCTTCAGGCGGGAAGGGGGAGGCAGGACAGCTGTGGTTACCCACATGCTTCCTTCTCAGTTTCGTATTTGGGCGCCCTGCATCCAGCCCAGCTGCCGCTTGAATCAATAGCATTGTATCAATCAAGGCATCCCAGAGGAAACCTGCTGCTCACGCAGAAATAAACAGACATTTTCCCTCTGCATGTCATAGAAAACCACAGACGTCTCCTGGCATTGTCTGAACTAAGGGTAAATGGGAGGCAGCACCCTTGGCTGCACCAGCAGAGAGTAGGTTGTGGAAACTGGAGTGTGTATTATGTGCACTGGATATAAATAAATATGCAGACACAGTTTGGCCTGTGTTAAACTGACAGACATGGACTTCTGTTTTACTTCCAACTCTCCAAATAATGGCAGACACCCAAAAGAGTGTGCAGCTTTCGAGCATCCTCGAAGCCCTAATATTTTGCCTCCTGTGTATGCCCTGCACTGGGAGCTTAATCCAGAAGTCTCCAGCAAATACAATTATTGTGAAAGCAAAACCGTGAGCATCCTAGTAGCACTTGGGTGGTTTGATGCCCTGTCTGTGAGCTCCTTATCTCTGCTCTTATAAAGTGTGTTGGGTTTCCTTTTTCCTTTCCAGTTTTATTTGTTGTATCAGAAGAAATCTCCTGGGAAGGGACATGGTGTATCCTCAGCAGCCGGCTCAGGTGAGTCTCAGCTCTGGCTGAGGGCTGGTAAGCCATTGCTAAGTCATTGCTGCGTCCTTCTGTCCTTGGAGGACAGAAGGATATGAAAGCATGGCTGATCAACTCCTCACCCACCATCCCAGGCAAGAGTAGAACCAGCTTCATAGCTCTCCTCACCCCATGCCACTCCCATCCTGGCATCTGTTTGCACAAGCTGCCTGCTGTGAATCTTGCTTGGGTTTGTAGAGACAATGTCATCCCCCTGGAAACAGCCAGTGTGTTTTACCAGGAAACCTGCTGTTTTACAAAGGGTTTACCACCAGTGGGTCCTACCTCTGAGAAAAGTTACATTCTCGGGCATTCAAGGTTTGTTTTTTGATTACGCGGGAAGTGGTGTGAATGGAAGTCACAGAGTCCTCGAGGGAGAGAGGTAACATGAATCCCCAGCAGCTTTCTTAACCTTTGCTTTTGCAGATGTTTTTGGCTTTGCACAAGAAGCTCCCAGGAAGCCTTAGATGCCGAGCACATGGGAAGAAAGATATTAAGGCAACCACACTTCACTCAGTGTATGCACTGTGTTGAGATGGTAAAGACATTGGGGTCTTACTCCTCTGCCCATCTGAAAGAGCAAAGAAGGGATGCACAGCACTTCTGTCGTGAGCAGGGAAACGGGTCTGGAGGAAACTGCTGTCAAGACTGCAGTTTTACCCTACTGGAAGAGGAGGGTTTTCCAGCTCTTCCTAGACACCAGACTGCTATTTCATAGAAAACAGAGTTTGAGGACATATACCACATGATAATCCTCGTCCTCCCTGGCCAGTGCCAGGGAGCACACAGAACGTGGCAGCCTCCCACAGCAATAGTACAGCATGGTGCATAGACCTTCATCATGCACATACACCAGTGGGTGTGAAAACAGGCTCCTCCTGGAGAGGGTAAGGGAGACTGAAGGACCACATGCAGGCAGCCTCAGATCCAACTAAGCTGCTGTGATGAGCATTTGTCATGCCCAGCTCAGACACCTCCAAGAAGGGCTGCTTGGAGCCATGTGTCAGATGTGCCCACCATTATCCACTGAGGAGGGATGAAGTTTTAGGTGGAGCTCAAGTCCCAGGCCATGTTTAGATTTCCTTAGGATGACAGAACTGAAGAGTTAGGCCCCCTAAAGAATTAGATTCTTCAACCTCCCTCTACTTCCTTGCCCACCTTTCTGCTCCTGCAGTACATGTTATGCAGAAAGATGATCTAGATCAACTCAGGGTCTCTTCTAGCCTCAGCTATCACCTGTGGAAACACAGGGAGGTGCTGAAACAACAAAGAGAACAAGGAACATCATCATTCCTGGCAGAAGCACTGCTCCAGATTCCTAAGAATTAGTGCATTGCTTAGTCCAAAACCAGACTCAGCTTGAAAAGAGGTTGGTCCCCAAGGAAGAGGCTGTCCAGGGAGTCTGTCTGGAGACTGAAGCCAAAATGCCAGGTGAGAACATGCGAGCAGGTGACCAGAGCAGGCAGAGATGAGGTGTAGCTTTAAAAGTGCTACAAGCTGCCTTACAATTTTATGTCTGAAAGCCTCTTACGGACAGTCAGCTGGCGGCTGGCTCATTGTGGACACCGGCGCTCAGTCCTTTATACACAGCTATTCCCCTCAGATTGCATCAACCGAGCTGCTTGCCAGCAGGACGTAGCCGTGTACCGTCATTAATCAACACTGTGCTCTGAGAGAAATGCTGAGTTCATTCTCATGTGTCTCCTCAAACCTCTGGGGACTGAGTTGTCTCTAGCTGAGGCTGGTAGTCACCTGGAACAGTTTTCCAGCCCCCCTAAGCAGCAGGAGTGTCCATTAACTACCACGGATCGGTGGGGACGGTTTGTAAACTCCGGATACATACGGAGGGGCCCAGGCGCTTATTGGCTGGTGCTTTCCGCTCTCAGAAATGGGTCATTTAAACAGAAAACTGTAAAGTGTTCATGCCTCTGAATGCAGAGAAACTATCAAAACAAGCTCCCGTCTCCATGCCACAGACCCGGCATTCAAACAGAGACTCGGGGCATGTTGTACAGGAACGAACCAAGTGCTCCCAGCAGATTCCTTTCCTTTTTCTAATGTTTCACACAATAAACATTTCAACTCTCCGGTGCAACAGCAGACCTACCCCAATTACCAGGACAGTTTGCTTTGTTTGGAGTAATAGTTAAGGGTCCAACCCTGCATCCCTGGAACCAGCGAGAAAATTCTCGTTGCCCACAGCAGACCTTAATCCAAGACAGGCTTATGGTACATTAGAGACACCAGTGTTACTGGGAGGGTGTTTTTGCCTTTCTTTATGGAAGAAAAAACAGTTCAAGCAAGATCTGCTATGGCTCCACCTACACAAAGGTGGAGACATTGTGGCTTCCCAATGAAATACAAGGCAGAATTTGGCATCACCGAACAATGCTGCTATAGGCTGATCTGTGATGGCAGGCCACTGTGGTTTCACGGTGTCCTACAGCTGACTGACCTTTTGTCCATGTCATTTGGACATCTGTAAGCCAGAGAGCAGTATCACAGTCCCAAGGGCCTCAGAAGTCTCAGCTCTGTAGGGCTATATCTCAGAAAGATGGAGGGGGGAGGTGTCAGAAAAAGACTGGAAACCTTTAAGATTTGGAAATTAATGCACACTAAGAGAGAAAAAAAAAATAGCAAGAGTTCTGAATAAAATAAGCTTATCAGTAATTGTTATATTCAGTATGGGCATTATACAAAGCTGGGTTGTTTTGCCCAGTGTTGTGAGTGGTGTACATATGGGAAGTTCAGTGATGTAGAGGAGAAGTCAGCTGCAAAAACACTGGAGAACAAGGCAGCAGTGGTCCTAGAAAGTCAGGATGCTCATCCAGGAGATACTGTCAGCTACCTGATCAGGCAGCCCAGAGGAAGGAGGTTGTGGAGAGACTTGAATGGTGAGACAGGAACTCAGCAACAAAACACATCTTGGTGAATCATTGTCCAGACTTCTTGGGGTGCATGATAGTAGAAGGGTTATATTTGAAGGGCCACAATGCCAAAGACTGAACAAGGCTTGCATGGCTTGGAAAGAGGAAATAGTCAGCTATAGGTACCCTGAACCCAGATGTGCCATTCAAGCAGGTACAGTGAGAGCCCTTCTGTGAAATACCTCTAGGTCATTCAAACTCCAGGGCTATGCAAACTCTACCTCTGCCTTGTCTGAAGGCTCCAGTGAAGCCCATCAGCTCGCTCATTTACCTTGTTAAATGCCATCTGTGCGTTATCAACCACATGTCACATCCAGTTATTCCTACCAGCTCCATCACTGTGCTCAGCAAAGGTACATCTATATCTGAATATTCACAAGCGAGATGAAGTCCATCTGCCCATACTACCAATGTATAGCTTGTCAAGGTGGCTCTTGTGCTATCCCACCTTTATGGGCCTGATTTTATCCTCTGAAATATTTGGAATTACCCCCAAGCAAACCGATTCATATTCTTATGGTCTTCAGAAGACTGCACCATTTCAAGATGAACAGTATCAAGAGAGGACATAGGTCTGTGCTGTTGGAGTGTCTTGGTGCAGACACTCAGTGTTTTCCTCCTGTCCTTTCAGCTCCGGGAATACCCCTAAAGTACACAATAGGTACCCTTTGCAAGATCCCGTGCAGACAGGCAGAGAACCCAGTGGTTGTGATAATAATCTATTATTATCTCTGATCCTGTTCTGGTTTCAGATTTGCACTTGGATAAACAAACAAATGTCATGAAGACCTGACACATCTAAAAATTGACAGATGTCTTCACAACCTGCTAAATAGAGTATGGCTGGTGGCTTCCTGAGCATCCAAGCAGGTTTAAGTACCATGGGGTTGACCTTGCATCAAGCAGGAGCACAGCTCCCATGCAGTCATCAAATTCTCCAAAATCTGTCTTTGAAAATGGAGGGGCAAGCAAATTTTCAAAAGGAAAAATACACAGCAAAATAATGGAAAAATAATAACAGTATTTCCACCTTTTCCCAATGTTTTCAATTTTATTTCCAGGCAAGAATGATTTGTCAAAATTTGCCTCAAAGTCTTGAGTTTTTCTGAGCACCCTCCAACCACATTCTTTTCTGACTTTGCTATTTCTAGGACAATACATGTCTCTGCAGAGGTTAGTGAAATGGCAGGACCTACCACCAGTGCTGAGGGGAAGAAGGGGAGAGCCCAGTGTGAGATGCCTGTGCTGGGCCTTACCTGGAGGGAAAAACACTGCTTCACTTTGTCACATGAGCTTTGAGTACAACATAAAACTCCTCTGTGGCAGTGGCCTGAACAAATGCCAGATGTGGGATTTCATCTGTACATGGCCTCCACCCTCCAGCCCTTGACAAGATCTCAAGCTGGTCACCACTGATGATCCTAAAAATCTCTAAAAGGGTGAAACCATGGTATCCTCAATAGGGCATATGTCCTATTGCATGCATGCATGCTCTGGGACCATTGCTTCTTATTCTGCAATGCAAAGCAATTCTCCCAGGTATGTGGCTTGCAGATCGCTGCTCTCTCCTTTGACCACGTGTGTTTTTGCATGGGGCAGGAGCCACTGGGTGCTTGGGCTCTCATGGGGTGAGTAGCCTCTCTAGCACCTCCCTGCCACCACCATGCCAGAATGATGGTGTGTTGATGAGCACTGGCTCTGCAGCTCCAGTGGTCACAGGTGATCAGGAAAGGGGCAGGGAGAGATGGATTGGATGTGTCCTGAAGCCCATCTCCTGCACAGGCATGGCAAACCCAGTGGCTCCACATCCTTCCATGCTGTTGGTGCTGCTGAAGTGAAGGGTCTGAGGGCTGTGCTCTCCCACACAAGCTGTCTGTCTTTCTGTCTGCCCAGATCCGTCTGCCTTTGTGCACCTTTCCTTGCAAGCAGCAATTTCTGACAGCTAATATTTCACAGAAACTGGAGCCAGATCTCTCCCTCCCTCCTTTTTTCCCCTCTCTCTCTCTTCTGTTTATGAAGCTGAGGGTAAGTGTTTAATTAGTTGCCTAATTGCCTGGGTAATTGGTAGACATACTCAGCTCTCCAAGTAATCAGTCTGAACAGGCCTTGAAAATATCTGGCCCAATATTCATTAGTGCAGTTAAATCGTTAAACAGTTACTGTGTTTGGTTCCTGACAAAGCCCCGCCAATGGCTGCATTGGCTGCACAGTGGCTTTCGTGGGGTGGGGGACAGATGAGGGGGACCCCACACCCCGAAACACCTCCAGTCACACATGTTGCCAGAGGGGCTGGGGAGGCGGTGAGGGGAATGATGGAGGGCAGGAAACCCCAACATATGCAAAGGATGGCAAAAGCAGGATGTCTGCCTTTGCAGGGGATGTCGCTGATGGAAGGAGACGCCTCCTTAAGCCGCTCGTCCTCTTGTTCCAGCCTCCCCTTTCCCCCTGTCGGCAGCCAGGCCCCACTGTGCGTAGGCAGCCACCACTCTCCCTCCCTTGGCCACCATGGGGTTGGAAGCCGGTTTTGCCATTAGCCCGAGCATCAATGTGAATATTGTCTTGGCGGGCTGCCCTGACCAGAATAACTCATTAAAAGGTCCTCGGTCGGTCCTGCTCCAGCTCAATACAAAGAAACTGTTTTGTCAAGTGCTGCCAACCCACTGCCTACCCATCTGTCTGTCTGTCTGACCTGCCTCCCTCCCCATGGAGAGGGTCGGCACCAGTAAGGAGCCCAAGCCTCAGAGGTGGTCTCCAAAGGGCTTCTCTTCCCCACAGTCAAGCTTCACTAGATGTCTAACAGCAACTTCAGCCTCATAGAAAATTCCAGGTGCAAATTCCTGCCCAGCCATCCAAGAGGCCACACTGTGATGAGGAGAAAGGCATCAGCATGGCTGGCCTTCGGGGCAAAAGATTTGAAGCTTGAGCAAAAAACAGAAGGAGCCAGCTTCCCTCTACCTGCAGCCTCGGTTCCTGTAGTGGATTTTTTGTACAGCATAAGGTGCCACAGAAGACACCACTAAAAGCAAGTGAAATGAAGTTGTAGGATGGTGTAGGATTTTGACAAGGCTGGTGGCCAGGGAGCTGCTCAGTGTGCTCCCATAGGCCTCCAAAGCATGTGAAATAGCTGAGCCCCTAAACGTTATGCCCGGTTCAGCAGGTGGTTGACCAGGATATATGACCTAAAGTTATTTCTAGCAGTGATTCAAGGAAAATACATGTGTTATGAATTGGACCCTCATTAAAAGGTTGCTTCGTTGCAAATCCTTGTGCGATTAAGTGCAGAGGGGATGGGAAATGGTGCTGCCTTCCCAGTAGAACCTCTCCAGCCAACACAACCCACCTTCCCCTTGGTACTGCCAGAAGACTCTGTCAAGCAGCTCTGCATGCTTCATTTTCCACTGAGCTGGATCACCTCTCTTGCCAGTGCTATTTTGAGTTCACCTGCCTGGAGTGTGAGTCCATGGGCTTATTGCTCCTTCCTAGCTCCCAAAGCTCCCCAGAAAACCTTTATGAGACAAGCCAGAGAAGCAACAAAGGTCCTGGGCAATGGCAGAACAGGAGATGACAGCATTCAGGCAAGTAAATTCCTAATCTGATCTCGCACCTTGGTTTTTGCCAGGTGAACAGTTGGGTTTCTGGCAGAAGGGCCATTGACCTGAAAACAAGGACAGGACATGCTCCGCCAGACCTTGGGGCAGCTGGGTGGCCCCATGCTGGCACTGCTAAGTACTAGCCTCTTTGTACAGAAGGCAAGTCAGGATTTGGGGCAGGGCAAGAGGTAAATTGCAGAAAAGGTCCAGAAAGGGAAAGGGGAAAAGAAAGCAAAGAGGAAAGAAGGGGGAATTTGGATAGTGGGCTTTGACCCAAGGGTGAAGAAGAAATTGGAGATGGTGAATTAAAAAAGGGAAAGGATACTGAAGAGATCAGAGAAGCTTTTTGTTCCTGTGCAGGAGATATTGACAACTGAAACAAGAAAACTTGTGACAGTAATATAAGGATTTAGGGAACGTTGAAACACCATGATGTGCAGGAAAGCCAGGAAATGTACATGTACAACAGGGTGGCATGGATGCTTCCTGACCCTGAAGCCCCAGGAGAGCTGTCAGGGAGCACCTTGTGGTGGCTGTACCTGTCAGAGTAGCCAGCCCACGAGGCAGGAGCTAGGTGCTTCACCACCATACAGAGGCATTTTCCTCCTCTGCTCTTCCTCCTTCATTCACGTGGCCTTTGGGATTTCTAGGAGAACATCCTATCCCTTTTGGGGATGGTGGAGGACAGTTTCTTGAGACTCTTCCCACTAGGAATGGGGATGAGTCCCTAGCCAAGGGAAGGTTTTTGGGCATCAGGGAGCACCAGGCAGGCCCCAGTGAGTCTCCTGTGGAGAAGGGAGAACGTGCAGGGGGAGGAATGTCAGAGGTGACTAAGAAATGGGTCTCCATCCGTTACTCTGCTGGGCGGTCCTTTCGAGTCACTGACTGGCTTTGTTCTCATCAACATCTGTAAGAGATTACAGATGCCTTCCTAGCTGAGGACATGGATGGGATCTATAAATACCATGAGCCAGGGGTTGCTGCTGTCAGAGCTCTGCCTGGGTGGCCTGGAGGCCAGCCGCAGACAACAGGCCCCAGGAACACAGGCGGTGTTCCTAGTTGGGTGCCCTGGGGACATGTGACTAGTATGGGGTGGTGACACCACAGGCAGGGTCTTCCCAGGGCTGTGCTGATGCACAGCCACTGGTAGCTGGAAACATGGCCAGGCAATGGCAGCACAGGGCTGGGGGTCTTCAGTACCAGCCCCAGTGCTGATACCTGTTCCTCCCTGGCCTTGAGCAGCTCATATAATTTTTCACCTAATGCTGTGCTGACCCCTGCAAGGAGACAAGGGTTATTCAGTTGTGGGTTGGGTTTTTTTGGCAAGGACCTCAAATAGATGTCCTCTAAAAGCTGAGATAATACATGCCCAGCCACCATGGTGATGGGCACCATTTAAAGAACACAAACACAGCAGAGCTGTTAATGCTCAGTTCTCCCAACTTCCCTGTGTCAACACCACTCCCCTGAGACCATCCTCTAATTCCTGACTCCACCTCAGGCTCTTGTTCTTAATGTCACAAGACTTAGTGCAGTTTATGCAACACTAAAACTGTCCAGCAGGAGCTGAATTCTCCAGTGACTAATTGCATGAACGTGTCTTTGTTCACTCAGCTTTTCCCACCAAAAAAGGATCCTGATTTTATAAGCTGGTAGAAGCTTGAAGATCCATCAATACACTAACATATTTGTTAGCCACAATTATCCCCTTTCTGACAAAGGATTCCTGATTAGGGCTGTTGCATATTCATCTGTAGACTGCGCCAAGCCTGGCTTTGTTTTTCAAGGTCGAGGATTGCATTTCTTTGGATTCAATTCCCATCCTAGTCATAGATTACAAGGCAGAAAAGGAGGAGGCAGCTGAGGTTGCTGGAAGCATTGAATCCTCCTGGTATAGCTCAAAACATCCACCAAATATATGCCAGACATGCCATGCAAACCAGCCATCCTCACTACCTTTGTGAGCTTGGGTAGGCAAGCTGGGCAGCCTCAAAACTGCCCCTGGCTGCAGGTATGACATGCTGAGATCAAAGAGTGAGGAACCCTTAAGTGTCCCTGGTGCAGAAGGGTGGTTGCTGGACAGGGATCTCAAAACACTTTCAATAGTAATGCTTCATGAGCTCCTGTTTCACATCCTCCCTGGGGGCCTTGTCTCACTTGGCACTGTGGGAGGAGACACAAAAGGGGGACTTTAACCAGGAGGGAATATTTCACAGAGGAACTTTAGCTGCTCTCCCCTGCTGATTCTTGTACTTAAAAAAAAAAAAAAAAAAGGAAAAAAAAGAAAAAAAAAAAAAAAGGGAAGAAAAGGAAAAAATAATTACTTCTCAGCCTCTAACCTTTCCAGCAAGTGACTTTGTAATAAATAATCCACATGTCTCTCCAGTGCAATCCATCAGCAGGAGCACCTAATTACTTTAAACTCACTTTGAAAACCCTTCCAGTGCCACTTTCAGATAAATAAAAATTTAACATGGAACTAAAGCAGTAACCTGGAGAAAGTTTCCCCACTCTCCCTCTGTTCTCTCCAAGTCTGGGCTGATCCCTGGGAGGCTCCATGGCAAGGTTCCTTTCCCCTGTCATGCTGAAAGGTGAGTTTGGGTTGCAGTTTGTAGCACAGGGAAATCAGCCACAGGGTGTCCATGGGGACACCCTCCTCCAATCATGCATTTAGTTGGAGAAATAGCTGGAAACAGACCCAGTGCAACCCATATGCATGGAGGCTGCTTTCTGAATCTCTTTTCTTGAGAAGTTTCTGTTATTTATTTTGAAGAGTGCATTCTGGAGGCAAGAAGTCTCTGATTTCCTTCTTGGAGTTGTTCCTTGCTCCCCAGTTGCTCTGTCTTCTGCATCACCTCTTTCTTGCTCATTCCCAAGATTACAGCTGTGAAAAAGGCATTTAAAGCCTTACCTAAAGGCTGGATGAGATGACTCGTCCCCCTTGTACCTCACACCACCCCCACCAAGGCTAAGAGGCAACTGCTGTGTGATTTCTGCAGTGATGATGCCCCAGGTACTGCGTTCCCACTTGGCATGCTGGGCATGCTGAAGCACCAAGGCTGTCACAGAGGAGACCGGGGTCACTCAAGAAATTCTTTCTTTAATGGGTCTGTCCTCTAGCAGAGACAGGAGAAATTCCCAGTCTTTCTTGCCCATTTCCAGCTGCTGCATCTATGTCAGTTGTGAAGTGGGGGGATGAGTGAGTGCACAAACACAAAAACAGTGTTCACATTGCTAGAATGCAGCAAGGTACCACATCCAGCAATGTTCAAAATGGAGCTGGACACCAACAGGCAGCACTTCTAGAGAGATTCTTCAGAAGTCAGTAAAATAACACTTAGCAAGCCAGTGACACTCTCATGTTAAGGATGGAGGACACGGAAGACAGTAAGAGCACCATCTCCACAGCAACCCTTGGCATCCCCTGACATGCAGGCTTGTGCTTTAATGGAGCTGTTACCAAAGCAAATGGAGTCTTGCTGTAGGACTGTTGGAATAGGGGTCATTAGTCAGACGAACTTCATTACACTGTAAGTGAACTTGTTCTGGTGAAAGACCAAGCTAGACACCAAAAAATATGCCTAAGGCCTCCTATTGCAGTCATGCTTAAGGGAACTGATAGTGAGAGAAAGAAAGACCTTGCGTGTGTGGTTGCATGAAGAGGTTCAGGAACTGTGGGTGCTCACAGTGCCCAGAGAGAGATCTTTCCCCAACCCTCCTGGAGAGGGTGACAAAGAAGGAAGGGTCAGACAGCTTGGCTTAGGAGTACTGGAGGTTACAGGGTGCTGGGGATGCTGTTATGGGTACCAAGGCTAAGTCCCCGCATGTTCTGGATTTGCTGGTGCTTTTACTTGCAAACTGCACCTATTTGTCATACAAGCCACTAATTCATGTGCAGGTAATGGAGGTTGTGTTGAGACAGCTGCTTCCACTGACAGCCCAGATTTCTATCTGATTCCACTGTTCTCTACGAGGAGTTTTTGCCTAGAAATAAGAAAGATACCAATTTCCTGATTCTTCCAGCAGTAAAATTAATATTAAAAAAACTGTCTGAGATTCATTTTGCAAAGACTAAGAGCACCTCATGCTCTTGGCAGATGAAGGTTGGAGCCTTCCAAGGAAACTTTGTCCACCTCTTGTTCCTCATCTTTGTACCTCGCTTCTGCATTCCGTTCTTCCTCTTCTCCTCTCAGATCTGTTCTTAGGGCCCTGGGCAATACCCAACAAGCATTCAGAAACAAACTAAAATCAGAAGGAACTATTATTAAATATCTGAGAAAAACAGGCCCAGAACCAATAAGGTCTGATTTCACTGTAGGTTACACAGCCAAGGCAGCAGTGTGTCAGGGGAGGAAGATGCTTGAAAAACCTCCACAGGAGAATTAATTAAACGAATTTCACTCTGCCAATTGTTTGTTATTTTTGCTGACCTCACCAAGTGGATTAATATTTAATTAGCCTTTAGGAGAAGTGGAAAGCACTTATTAACCTGTTATGTCAATCTGTCAGGCCTGGGGTCTCAGGACAGGCACTGTTACCATGAAACAATAGAAATATCAAGGTCTGTTTCTCTCTGTCTCAGCTGTTATCCCAGTTGGAAAGTGGCCTGGGGGGGAGGGGAGGGGATGGAGGCAGGGGGCCCACAACACCTAGCTGGGGGGTGTCTAAAAGTGAGTGCGCCAAATCTAGGTGTCTTTTAGAGGCCAGAAAAAGGACTGAGGAAGCCATATGTCATGTCCCAGGTGCAGGTGAGGAGCACATATGGATATATTATCCCCTTGGAGGTATTTTATAGCTCAAGCTAGACCTTGTCTGGTTTGATACTGGTGATTAGGGAAAGGTTTGGACTTACCTTAATTTTTCTTGTTTAAAAAGCCTACTTCCTTTATATTGTGTTTACAGTTATCATAGTTCAAGGAATGCTAAACTTGGTGTCAACATATCCTCATCAGTGGGGAGATGAAATGGGGCCCTGCAAGATACTGAGGTCCCAGGTGAGTCTCCATTAAACAAAAGCTCTAAAACAGAAAACAGGATGAACACAGATGGCAGAACAAGAAACTCATCCCTCCTGGTAACAAGACCAGAAGGTCCCCGGCCAACATCCAAGCTCACATGAAGCTGGTGAGTCTCACCCTGGGATAACAATGATTCCTTGCTACAGGGCTGGGTCTGGCCCAAAAGAAATAAAACCTCAAGCACAATTGAACTCTTAGGAAACATCCTCAGGAAAACTGTGAGATGAATGTTGTGTGCAAGTCAGCAAGACTGGGAGGAGCTTGGAAAGAGATAGTGACTAAAGTGCTGAAGTGGATGAATATCTTCTTTGGTGTAAACTCTCAGACACTGGTCACAGCCACTAGCTGACATCTTAACTTACTGCTCAGACAGGAGCCAGAGCAAGGTGTCTTCTCTAAACCTCTCCAAACTCAGATGGCCCTAAGCATCACAAGCAGCCAGGCATCTATACTTTGCCTTTGGCTTAACTAAACCCCAGATTAAAATAACCCACCAAGTCTCTCTCAGGGTATTCAAAACCCTGCCAGCAAACCCAACCAGCACCCACACCCTGGTTTTGCCATCTAAAAAGGATACCAGAAAGATGCCAATCACCACAAAAGTCACCCTTCCATCACAGGTAGAAAGCTTCAGCTAGATGGCAAAAATGACAAACGTATTCAGGAAGATACAGGGCTGTTGGCAGCCGGTATGGGCTCATGAGTTCCTGTCAATCTCTGCACTCAGGTGAAATGAGCAAGCAGAGGCAGGAGCACTCAGAGGTGAGCCCTGAGTGCGCGTCTTCATGCCGGCTGCCAAGGCGGGTCATGGTCCCCTCCCTGCAATCTGTGCTGGCTCTGCCCGAGCCCAGCCACCTCCTGCTGCCTTGTCCCCGCAGGGCAGGGACACTGCCCTCAATGTTGCCCTGTCTGGATCGGGTGCTGTTACCGCTGCTCTGTGACAGGCCATAGCAGTTATTATTATTATTTTTTTTTTAAATTAAAATCCTCCTGAGCTTTATTAAATAGGGATGCTGATAGGTAATTAAATCGCAACTTAATTAAATCTGTCTGCTCAATCCAACTGTGGCACGCTGGCTACTCTGCAATCCCTGTGAGAGGTGCTGTCGGTGGAGAACAGCAACATGAATTAAACAGCATCACACTCGGTGCTGCCACCACCCCACCAGGCACAGCTGGGAATGGGATCGATGGCTTTCTCCACCTATACAGCAACAGGAGGAGCTGGGGAGACCCATCCCCATGGGGCATGTGACCTGACTTTCTAAGGGCTTTTTCGGTAAGGGCTGACTCCCTGCAGTGTGGCAGGACCAAACCAAGGCACTGGAGGCAGGTTGGAGGGTTTATGACTAACTGCTTAGACATAACATGATATCCTTTGGCATGAAATGATGGGCAGGTAGGGAAGGACTTCTCCTTCCACTGATCTGCAGCACCTCTGTAGGGTGAATGCCATGGTGACAGTCTGGGATTGCAGAGAGCTTGCAATGACAGGAATTTGGGTCCATACAGCTACTGAGCTGAGAGACCTTGCTCTCCATGACACCTTGATACTACCCACCCTCCTTTGACAGATCTCGCTCTGTGCCCACCTCAGATGAGCCCTTTTATACCATGTTGGTTGTTATTTCTTCACCCTGATTAAAACAGCCACTATTGCATGCAGTGTTTTTTTCATCTCTCACAACCATGGCCTCCTCACAGTTCCAGCAAGACCCTTGAACACTCCTCTGGCCATGGAGCCCCACAGTGTTGGCACCATGCTTTTGAGGAAGGTCTCACAACCACTGGGGTTACCCCAAATTTTCAGCCTCGGATTCAGGTACCTGAGCACCCTCCAGGTCCCCCTGCAATCCCCCAGTAGGTGAAAGAAAAAAAAAAAAAAAAAAAAAGACCAAAGGGCAGCAGCATCAGCAGCATCTAATGAAAGGCAAAATCCCGAAGAGATAGACAAGTTACAGGGAGCCAGCTCAAGAGTGACTTCCATGCAGTAATCTTGGGAGATCAAATTCCTAATCTGCTTCCACCTCAGAGATGGAGGAGTGAAAGTTCTCCTGGGATTAATGTTTCATGCTTGAGTTGGTAGGTGGTGCTCTGTGTCGGGGTGCTTGTGTTCCCTGCTCTTTAGTTGAAAGAGGCTGGTGTGTGAGCTCAACCAGCATCCATACCGGATATTGGAGATGACCCTACTCTCAGGCAAGGGTCAAGGAGACATTTCCAAGTTCAGGATTCCCCACATCATTACAAAGTGTTTTGTGCTGGGTCTGCAATAACAGACGAGTTGTCCTGTCTGTATCTGCTGGGGCATGTGAAACTTCAAACCTAATTGTTTTAGAGCCACTGAGGTGAGCTGCTGGAACACAGTGTTGGGGAGAGCAGTTGAGAGAAAAGGTAGCTCATTCCCACTGCTGGGTTTGCATTTCTGCTCCTGGTGAGGACACATGTATCAGGGAAATGCTCTGCTGGAAGTCCACATATGGCAACAGCTCCTGTGTTTCCCACCAGGAAGAGATGGGGATAGAAGAAGAGATGGGTCAGTTGCAGAGGGACCGAGTGGGACATAGCCTGGGAGATGAGAAAAAACCTTAATGAAGATAAAGACATAGGCAGACCCCAGGACACACAGACAAGCAGTTATAAACTCTGACTAACTCTCTGAAACAAAGGCCATGTTAACAGTGCCACCTGTGGAGGCTTTATTTTCTCTTCTCCTCTACTACCAGAAGACTTTCTCCTTTGGGAGTACCTAGCCTTAATTTTGAGGGTCTACTTGGAAGGCCAAACAATGGCACAAAGACTGACTGGGACAGGAGCATCTATGACTAGGAAATGGTTTTTGCTCTCAGAAAGGGGAGAAAAATGAATTGACCATGCCCTGGGACTCCTTCATGAATGCTGCGTCATCACCTTAGCAGGCACTTGCAAATGTACTGTTTGTGCTTACTCTTGAAAAAGGTCTGTTGTGAGTGAAATGATGCAGCTGTGGGTGGTCACTTCCATTTACAGTTGTTCTCCTCTTCTATTGCACACCTACCTCCTTACCATCCAAATTTTCCTGATCTCTCCCCGCTCTCCAAAAGCGGTCAGTCCACTTTTGTTTTTTGGGTTTTCCCAAACAGCTCTATAAAAGCCACCCAGTCTTCCAGGCATCCACAGAATATGGCCAGGTTTCCAGAAATATTTTACAGAAGTTTTTAAACCCTTGATTCTGGGGCAACTGCTCACCTTCAAGTAATGAATGGCCAGCAGGTTCTCAGTAAAACTTTTGTTAGAAGCTATATGTAACCTGATTTTAGCTTCTCCAGGAAAGCAATGGGAAGTACCAGAAGGTCTGCTCTAAGTGGGTGTCCCACTGTGCTCTGAAGCTCTGGGAGACACTGATGATGAACCTTCTTCTATCTCTTGAGAATAGGTGTGTACAGAATAGCTCAGACATCTAACTGGTACTACAGAGAAGTTAGTTAATAGGCAGTAGATGTTTGATGAACTTCACAGTGAAAAGCTTCTTGAAAACGAGGTGCCCAAGCCACACTTTTGGAATTAAAAGGTTCTGAGCTATATCTAGTTGTCGTCATTGCCCTATCGCAAAAGGGCAAATCTATTAAATCCTGACCCAAGTGTCTGGACAATTAGGGTTTAGGTCTAGAAAAGAATCTACATTCTGCAGCGCAGCCCTTCTCTTCTTTGACTGATTGTTTGGTTTCTATCCTTTCATGTGTCCCAGGTGGTGCTGGGACATGTCAGACCACAGGGTTGCTTGAAGTTATGGGACAAACCTTAGGTAATTTGGCAGGAGAACATTAAAAAGCAAGAGGAGGAAACTATAAATTCAGAGTGTAACCACCATAAAGTATTCTCTTAATTCCCATCCAACCTCTTAAAAGCACAGAGAGCTCTTCCCGCTGCCCACAGGATGCCTTTCCCTCCCTGTAGGGTGTCATGTTATGTCTTGGACAGCAGAACACCACAGGAATGGTGACCCTGATGGATTTTGCATGTGTTGCAAGACCTGGTGGAGGCTCTGCCCTTTCACACACTGGACTTCTGTGCAATATCAAAGGTTTGGCATTTCATATCCCTGTTTCATTTCTCACTGTCTGCTAAAGTGCTTCATCTCATCCCTCTTCTTCCCTTTCACTGGCAAAGATGAGCAACCTGCCTTTAGAGATGGGAATGAACTATAACCCCGAGTCCTAAATGGCAACATCTAAGAACATTTACAAGGCTTCTTTCTGTGAAAATAACATAGATAAACCATCAAACCCTTTCCTCATTTCCTTGTGTTCTCTTAGGGTTATGGACCCTGGAGAAGCTGCATGTGAGGCTGAGATCTGCTTTCTGGGAAGTCATGATTGTCAAAGTGTCCTAAATTTCCTTTCCTCTACTACAAGTAGTTCGTGAAAATGCTACATTTCTGTGTCCCTTCCTCTTAACCAGATATTAATTTATTGCACCTAAGAAGCACTTAAGTTCCCAAATCATATTTTCAAGAGTCACAATCATTTATGAACCCAAATATAACAGATTTTCCTTCCAAATTGTTACCCTAACAATCCCTTTTCCTCCCAGTTAGACCAGTCTCTTCTCATTTGCACTTTCTCTCCATTTACTCCCTTTCTAGTTATCTTTTAACCCAAGATCATTGCCCAGTTCTCATTCTTGGTCATGCTTTAAGGGCCAGTGTTTGCTCTGTGAGGAGGAACAGGAAACAGACCTCATCTCTATTTAGGTGGTCACTGCCCTGTGAATGGCTGAGCCAAACCAGTGTTCTCCTGTCTTGCAAGCACATCTGCCTACTCCTGCAACCATGGGATCAAGTGCACGCCAAGCAGTGGTTGGGAAATGAGATATATTTCTTGAGAGCTTCAGAATATGAAAAAGGAAACGGGTTTCTGAGGGAAATTGCTCATAGAAATCTGTTTCTAATTTTCCTTCAAAAAGAAATGATGGGTGGTAAGTTAAAAATTACACAAAATAAACTGCAGCAGAGTTCATTTTACGAAGGCCATTTTTTCAGGGAAATCTGAAAGATTTTTGCAAGAAAACACTCCACTGATCTGGTGATCTTATTGCCCTTACTGAACACTACCAGTAAGCCTCCCATTTCTGCATCAGAGCCCATTTATCTCCATTGATGCTTTTCAAGGCAAGCATCTCTGATGAGGATTTACTTCTAGTGTACAGATTGTAGGAGTGGAAAACTCACATTCAAAGTTTTCTTGTAAATACAGAGGTGTTTTAAATCTACTCATACAGTTGAGAGCAAGTTCTCTGATGTCAAATATTAGCTAATGTTACAGAGTTGAGAATTGTAGAGTTGTCCCACACACAGGGAACACAAGAAAAATGAATGACATTAGGGAAGAGCAAACCGAGGAAGATTTTTTGAAAGCTAGAAACAGCTGGAGCCAAGCACAAAAGAGCATAAAGATATTAGTGCAAAGAAAATAGAGCACAACATGAGAAACGGTGATGGGAAATCAAAAAAGACTAAGGGGAGGGTAAAGGTAGAGAGAAAGAGAGAGTGAATGGGTAGAGTATCCAGAAACAAGCACATGAAGAGTAAACTTGGTATTTGTTATCTTTGGAGAACAACAAAGAAATTGCTTTCTGCAAAGCTATTTTTAAATGTGGGTGTGTTGCAGAAGACCATAAGAGAAGACTGTATGTCTGAGTACCACGTAAAGCAATAGGTTGGTAGATGAATGCTCGCCACCTAGGGGATGCCAGATCTTGAGGTCCCAAAGCATGTCAGGACCTTGTATCTCCTCTTAGCTGCTGTTACCTGCTGCCATCAATGACTTTGGTGTTGCTGAGCCTCTGAACCAGCTGCTGGCAGCAGGGACTGCCATGTTTGTAGAAAGCAATGTCTCACAAACCTTGAAAAAACACGAAGGCCTCACAACTGCCCATGTGCATGAAGCATGCTCCTTCTCCAACATCGATCCCAAGGGAAACAGTCAAGAGGAGCTCTGGAAGGTCAAAATGCAATTAAAGCCAATGAGATTTTCTGCTACTTAATGGGTGCAAAGGAAAGAAGGTCTGCCTCTTTGGGTCATGCCTCTCCCACGCACGCTGACGACAACAGACTCTCTCCTCAGCCTCCTTTCCTTCCCCATTGCACCTCTTGCCACCCTTCTCATTCATAACATCAGCCTCACTGATGTCCACGTCCAGCAACTGGGGGAGCAATTAGGTAAATGTGTAAGTTTGGAGAGGAGGGAATTTACACCTCCTGTTGCCCTTGCAATGAATTACCAGGGCTGTTAATGGGCTGGTGCCCCAGTGCCTCATAAATTGAATGACTGAAGCTGAGCAGTGACGGGTGGCTTTGATCTGGACACGCTGCCCTGCCATGAACAGGAAAAGGAAGAGGTGATTTTTCATGGGTTACTACTCACTCCAGCCTCCAAGTTTTCCACTCTGATGAAACTTTGACAGTGCCTAATAATCCATCAGCAAGGCTTTTCCTTGCTCTGCTTCCACTCCATTACCACCTTCATGTTCCCATTTAACTTCTTTCACACGGACCCCGGAAAGGTTGACCGTCTCCCACCCTTCCAAAGCAAGCTGGAGGATGGGAACAAGGGCTGGGTTCACTCCACACAGTTCCTCTGAGGAGAGGAGCCAAAAAGTGCATGATGAGATGAAGGGAAAGAGCTAGCTCATGCTTACAAAGCTGAGAAGAAACTTTCTTACAGGACCTAATGCATCATTACCTGTAGGAGTAAAGGCACCACCTTCAACTCCTGAACTAGGCTGTTTCTTCACCAGGTGCCAGTTTCCCAACCCTTAACAACATGTGCTTCACACCCGTAGTTCTTTGGACAGGGATTGTCTTTCCCCTGTCTATAGCAACAAATACAGCGCTGTCTGACCCCTTTGCTAATGTCAGGCTACCTTTGTGTTGCCAAAAGGAAAGGGCCAACCATGAGATTTGGCCCCATGGGCTTCTCTGACAGGTGTATGGACAGATACAGGGGCTTTCCCATCTCCAGGAGCTCCACCATCTGCAGCTCTCTAGTCCTGAGCAGCAGTGTCCTGCAGCCCTGGTTGTCCTCCATTCCCCAGAAAAAGCCCTCCTCTGTTCTTGGGTCTTGCCATTTTGGGGATACCATTAACTTCAGTTAAAAAAAACCCCAACAAACTAGCCTGCCCTCCCAGAAATATTCCCTCCCACAGCAGAAATCTTGAAATTTATGTGAGAAACAACATAGGAAAAAAAAAGCATTGCTGATTGACTAAGTGATTGCAGATAGGTCTCTAAATCCACATGCCAAACAGGGAGCAGTAAGGTACCTACTGGAGAGGCACCACCTGGGATGTCAAAGTAATTGGTGTTGGTGAAAAAAAAAAAAAAAGAGTCTGAGATGTCACCTGATGGGAGCAGGTTAGGTGTCTTAGGGTCCATTTGAGATGCTCTAGAGTATCTGCCATGCTGGAAGAACATGGGTTTTCTATAGTCCTCTTGTCACAACTTCCAGCCATGCCTGCTGTCTTGGATACTTTAGGATGTCTCAAGCAGTGCAATATGTTTGGGTACCTGAGAAGAGTCTTTTTTCACCATGTTTTTTCACCAAGGGCTGCTCGTTAGATTTATTCTCCAGGCTCATCATTTCTCTTGACCGGTCCTTCCTTGTATCTCCCTATATATTAGACGAATACACTACATGCATTCAATTTCACATATTCTGCCTTCTGAATGGAACCAAATCCTCAGAACTCCACTGTTTGCTTAGACTAATGAATTCTTTGAGGGATGTAAAAACCACCTCAGTAATAAATCCAGACTGAGAAGGCTTGATGTATCTGTTTTTCTGTTCGCCTCCACTGCTGCTAGACAGAATTAGCCCTCACCTAACACAGAGTGCAGACTTGATACAACCTTGTTTAGCACAATTGGTTTGAATCCATTATATTGACAATATCAATTTGTGTAATTCCTGCATTAGGATTTTGTACTAAACTGTATTTGAAAGGAGCTGTTGACCTTGATTAGCTCTTTAATTGTGGTTAAAATCCAAAGTAATTCAGATACCAGCCTTGACTGTGGAAGGAAAGGGCTATGCCATGTGACAGTGCAGTCAATAACTGCCAAGTTCCCCACGGACACAGCCCCCATGTTTTATAGGCTCTGGGTCTCACCACTATCTTCATGCATCCATTGGCCTTCACTTTGACTGTACTCTTGGGGCTTCACCTCACGGGGTGTGTTGTAAGAGCAGGCACTTGAGGTATGGTCTCCTGGAGATATTCCAGCTGAGTTATCCTTCTGACTCACACAACCTCTGCTTCTGCATCCAGATGAGATATTTTTCTTAACTGTCCATCCTAGGCAGAGCTGTAACGGCTTTGGGTACTATCCAAGGGCTGCTCAGAAAAGGATAGGAAAGAGCCTGTCTACCAAGCTAAATTTCAGTTGCAAATGTTGCCTTACTCCTTTGTGGTCTCTTAGCAGCAGAAAGAAAAGAAGACTGTTATTGGAGCACATTAAGAAGCCCACATCTGCCTGTCAGTGCCCAGATATCTGCAGGCGATGTGTAATAGAGTTATGGGCACCACAGAGAAGGGATGGACAGGCTTGCTGGCGTTTCTGCAGGTGCTAAGCTCTTACCAAAACTCAGCAGGAGCTGGGTGCCTAATTCTCCCAGGTCTGCAGGAAAAGATCAGCTGTGTGCCTTGACGTCTGCACTGGTGCAAGTGTTCTGGGTGAAAAATGGTAGTTAGAAGGAAGGGGCATTTCCAGAGCTTCCATGTGCTGGAGACGAAAATGGATGGAATGAAGCCTGGAGGGGGGGAACCCTTTTAAGTCAGTGAGGAATTCTGCCAGGAAACAGCAGAAGGAGCAGTTCAGCAGGAATGACAGAGAAGAAAAAAAAATCTGGCAAGAGATACAGCCTGAAAGATGGAGCACTTCATTTTGGGCAAACTGAATGTTTCAATTAAAAATGACAGAGCTGCCATCCTTTAAGAGCAGTCAGATTTTAATAAATTTTTCATGAATGGAAGCAGCCCATATCCTGAAGACCTGACAAACTCTTTACTCTTTGCAGATCATGTGTTCTCCTGGATCTATGTCTTCCTGGCATCAGATGGGATTGCCAGCCACGGATCAAAGAGAGAAAGCACAAAAACGCCCGCCAGGCATCCTGTGCTACATATGTGTGCAGAATATAATGTGCAGAGAGGAGAGGGATGCCTAGCGCTACGGCAGGGAGGAGATGGTTCATGGGAAGGAAGAGTAAACCAACAGTGGAGAAGAGGACACAGAGATGAAAGAACAGGCTGTGAAGAAAACTATCAAGGAGATGAGTTTGTGAAAGGCAAGAGTAGAACAGTGGAAGTGGAGACAGGAAGGGAGGGAGAGAGGGAGAGGAAGGGAGAGGGAGAAATGTACCCTCTGTGCCTGGGAAAAAGACAATAAAAGCTGCGGACTCCTGTCACGCAGGACAAGCCCAGCACTATTTACTGTTTGCTCATTTAACCTGGTTAATTTTTAATAATGTTGAAATTTTCATTTTAATAATTTAGGTAAATTATTTATTAAACCACAGGATAAAGGGATCATAGCAATTATGAATTGACAGTGTTACCTGAGGCTCATGAAAAGGTAAGGGGTTTTGCAAAGTCCTTGTTATTGGATAAACATTAAATTAGTAACAACTTCACATCCAATTCAAATTACCTCCTTCCAAGTCTAAGATTGCTATCTCTCAGTCTCTCCTGGGAAAGAGCACTGTGGGAACCAAGGCTGTCCTGTGTGGGAATGGGGATGTTTCTCCTAGATGTCCCCAAGGCAGGGAGGAAACAGTCTTTCCATCAGCGGATGGCAACAAGGTGCTATTCACTGCTCTGATCACGCAGAAAACCCCCATATGTTAATAGGAAAAGATGATTGGATGGGTTCTTTCTGACTGTGACTATCAGAGTGGTGGCGGCTTTTCTGGTACCAAAAATGTGAACAGAAGCATGCTGGTACTTCCTACCTATTGCAGGGCTCCTTACTATATTTTGGTGATGCAGGTTCCCAAACCATTTTGCTGACCACAGGAACTGACTCTTGGATGTTAACTGCCTCATGAAGGATTCCTAGGGAAGTGCAAACATGGTCCTGGAAGATCCCAAGGATGTTCTGGAGACATTTGTGTAGAAATCTACAGGCTGCCACTTGAGGAAAGAAACCCTTGTTGAGCAGAAATTGGTGGTCTACAGAGAGACACAGCTCATCACTTAAAGTAATTGTATCAGGATTGCGAAATAAAGCCTTAAATATTTGAAAGGATGAAATCGATGAACTTTAAAAACACCTAGGGAATGTAGCATCTGGATACTCTCTGAGAGAGCAAGAAGCTTTGCTTTAGAGAAGAAATCTAAATGGAGGATGGCAAGAGATGGGAAAGGGGAGAACAAGGAAAGGATCTGGAACCTGGTGGCTTTGGTCACCAAAGTACTGCAGCATTTGCCTAACTTTCAGCATCAACAGCCCTGCAGAATTCAAACCAAGCATCTACAATTTAATAGCACTCCCAGGTTTTAAGTGTTGTAATGAATCAGAGCCAAGTTTGCATTTTCATATTTTGTGATGTTTAATTTTCTAGCATTTTGTTTTAATTACCAGTTTCCAATCATTTTTATGTTAGCTTTGAGTGCCTTTCCTACATTTTCTTCTCAATAATTAAAACTTTTTAATAACATTACTTTCAATCAAAGGATTTCAATTTATCTTCTAACTTAGTCCTATCTTAATAAGTTGGTGGATTTTTTTTTCCTTGGGAATTTCCTAACTTTCAGTAAAGGAAATAAGCATTTCTAAAGAGTTATTTTTTTTCCTTCTAACATATTGAGAGCTCAGTTGTCTTGAAAAAGTTCTTTGGAAAAGCATCAAGATACATTCAGAGTCCTAAGTATTTGTACACAGGATGGCTCAGATACAAATCCGTTCCTCCTTTTTGGTTTAAATAGCAATAGCTACTGGCCAGCATGATTAAACAAACATGTCCCATAGACTTGACAAAACGGTCTCTTAGTTTTGAAATCTTCAATAACATTTTTGTGTCATGCCTAACAGGTGAGAAAATACTACCTATTAACTGAGAAAATAATGTTGAACAAAATACACAACAGTGAACAAATGCTTAGTGAACTGTAAGGCCTGTCTGGTTTATAATAAAATAAAAAAAGCCTTATTACAACAAACAAGTGAAAATACAATTCTTCAGAGACTCAAAGCCCCACATGAATCTAAACTTGCCCATCTCCAGAGTTTATAAATTGCCAGAGTTTCTAAACTCTGGAGAGCTTAGCAAAGTCTCTCTGAGGGATGTGTGTACTTTACAAATGAAGTTACAGAGAAACCTTAGAGACTCACAGGTAGAGAAGAGATAGGAAATAAATATGAATCACTGAGATCTCACTAATATGCTAAGGCACTAGTCGGCATTGTGGACAGCCCATTATACCTGGATCAGCATATTCCTGAGAATCTAATATTGACTAAAAACAAACAAAATCACCAAAGCACCTCCCATTGGCATCTCAGCTCTCCTTCCTTTGCCCTCAATTTCTCTCAGATTCTTTTGTCAGGACATCAAGTGATAAATTTCAAGTGTAAAATCATTTTGTTACTGTAAGTCAATGACAAAGAAAAGATATCAGAGCTGAGCAGCTTTTTGTTAGAAAATGCTAATTCCACAGAGACACGGAGTTTGCTAGGAACCCAACAGTGTGCTGGATGTTTGAGTGAAAACTGATCATAATCCTTCATTCTGGTGAGGTCCAAGTGTATCTTTCAAATTAAGCAATTGTTTTTAATTTTTTTAGTGCATAAGAACATTAATGCACAGGCTATTTTAAACCTCTTCCAAGATCATGATATTACAGGATATATTAAGTCTGCTCCTTTTAGAGTCAGATTTTAAATTGTGTGTTTTCATTCCAATATTGAAACTTCCTACACAAAGTCTGAGCTTCTACTTCAAAAATGCAAGGTCACAATAGGAACGGCATTACAAGCCGTTATATGGAGCTCTAGCCTCTGCAAGCGACTCGTGATCCAAGAAGCACCGAATAACAGACCCTCTGAAACCACAACTTATTTGGTATAGGTTATTTACAGACTCTTTAACTTCCTTTCTACAAAACTTCTCTTCAAACTAAATTAAGACAATTTGGCACCTTTAGGTGTTCCCCAGTGTCTGAGTGGCTAATGAGCCAGAGTGGAACGAGATGCCCATCATCTCCCAAAGGGCCCTGGAAGATGGAGGAGATCCTCTTCCCCCAAAGCACCACTGTCTCACATGCTTTTTTCTTCACAGGGAGTGTTTTCCTTGCAAGGTGACTGTAGCCAGAAGACAATTTTGCAGGCTCACAGCTCTGACCGAGTACATTATATTATCTGACATCTTTTCTGCTGCAGAGAAGAGACTATCAGCTGTTCGGTGGAGCACACACTAGGATGAACGTGCCAGGGCAGGAAGCAATTAATAATGAAATCTGATTATTTAGAGAAGCTCTTCCCAAACTCCTCCTTGGCCAGCAATAACAAAGGCCTCTCCTTGTGCTCCTCCATCTCCCGGCACTGCTGCCGTCACTCTCAGATACTCAAGTTAACAGTTATTATTTTTTAGGGATAGGGTCTATAGCAAAGCCTAACTGAAGACGAGGAAGCCTTCAATGGACACTGCTTAGCTTTGGATCAGTCCCATGGGCAGGAGCAAGGACACACATAGAAATTCAGGTTCACGGAGCCCACGTTCAGGAACAGCACACCCGGGGGCTGCAACAAGCCCGTGCCTTTGCTGCAAGGGCAGCTGTGGAGCTGCTGAAAAACTCAGCATGGGCAACACTACTGTCCCCCAGTGTTAGGGGCCTTGCTGTCTCCCACCCCACGTGCTCTGTATTGCAGCCCCGTCTTCCACCATCCCTCCCGCCCCTTACTTGGGCAGACCAGCAGAACCAGGCAGGAACACTGCACATGGTTGTCTTTATTTTAAGTTACCAACCATTTCCCCCGCCCTTTCTTTTTTTGTTATTAAGATTATTCAGAAACAAAAAAAAAAATCCCCCCCCCTTCACTGTCCCTCCCTGCCATGTTCCCAAGGTGCCAACTAATCTCCGATGCCCAGCTTGTACACAGCCACCTCTAATTGCTCCTGCATTTTCATCTGGTGTAAGTTCAGCCATCGCTACAGCTGCCCCTCCTCCCCCCGGGAATTCACACCTTCATTATCACTCTTTACTGCAGAGCCGTCCGCAGGCTCCCGGCTCCGAACAGCAGCTCCGATAAAAAATAGAGCAGCTTTTCAGTGGTTTCAATTTTAATTACCAGCATCAAGGCAGCTCGCATTCTCACCAGGCTGTTTCGCACTAATTAAAGTGAGGAGGAGTTTATGGAAGGGACACCAACTCCACTTCACTCCCTCATCTATTATTTACAGACAGTAATACAAATAATTTCCAATTTAAACAGTCTGAGCTGGCCAGCAAAGAGGAGGGAGAGGTGGGGAGAACGCTAAGCGAGGAGAAACTCAAATAAAGAGGAGAAACTAAGAGGAGGGGATGGAAAATCGACTCCCAGTGCCCTCTAGTGGGATGTTTTCCTGAGGGGTCACAAAGTTGAAGGTGTGAACATGCCCAGAGGCCCAGCGAGGTGGCAGACATGGTTTCTCTTTGCTTGGCCTCACTGGTGACCTTCAAGATGTGACCAATCAGCAGCAAAAGATTGTTTTGGACCAGGGTCCAGTTTGCTCCAGCTCTGCAGCAGTGCACTGAGTTTGGTCCCATGTTGTTCATCACTGGTGGTGCTTCATCTTTCCCATGGGCATGGCAAGGTATTGGTAGAAATGGACTCTGAAAACACAGCCCAGATAGGCTCTGAGCTGGCAGGCTCCCTGGCGTTGGGTGCCCAGTCCAACCTGAAGTCACCAGTCCTGCTGGCTATGACCCTGGGGTAATGTTGAGCTGTAGGTCATGAATTGGGTTTTCTAGGTGTCATGGGAAAATCCTTTCACGTAGAAGATGGGCTACCCACATCAATGACCAGCTCCATCTGTCAGCAGATACGGTTTCCCAAGGCCAGGATTCTTTTCCTACCCAGCCCATCTCTCCCTGTATGGGAAATGTTCTCCATGCCTCTGACTGTCTCCAGTCAACCTCTTCCAGTGCAGCATGTGCCAAGCAAGCCTGAAGTTTTGTGGATTTGGAGGAGAAACCCTGAGGATGGGCCTGCACAGAGGTAGGAGGTCCCACCTTTACAAAAACAATGCCTATAAACAGAGAATATTATCGAACCTGCTGCACAAGAGATTCTACCTTGTCAAGGAATTAAAATGCAGTAGAGTCTCAGCCAGGTTGCTTTGTTTGTTCTCGTCAGCGTAGGTGAGGTGATCAATATCAGTGAACTTGTGTTATAGCTCTGGTCTTTACAGGGCCCTGAAATGATGTCATCTGTGGGTCACATTCGGATTTCATTTAAACCGGTGCTGATCAGGAATAACTCCAATAAGAACAGGGTTACCCTGGATTTGCACCAGGCTAAGGCAGATAAGCCTGAAGATCAGTGACTGAAGAAGAAGAAGTTTCAGCGTAAATGATATTACTACAGAAAAGTAGCTTGATTGAAGCACAGGTGTTGAATGTTAATCACTGTAGGCTTGATCCAGCATCTGTGTAAGTCAAAAGAAATATCCCATTTACTGCAGCATCTCAGGATTAGATCAACAGCAGGCAAATACTCGGAGGCTAAATCATCTTTCTCTTGTGCCACCTCTAGAGTGTGTGAAGGACCTGGGACTTCAGTGAAGGCATTCCCAATTTATCCCAGGGTGCAAAATAGAATCAGGCCCTACTTCCTGCTTTTTGGGTGATTCCAGGGGTAATAATGGCATTTGGAGCAATTTTTCTTTGAGGTCATCTAGTCAGACCTCGGTCAGGTTAGCTGCCAGCAGAAGGACAGCCTCTGAATGAGTGGAGGTATTGGGTGCGATTTTAGGATTTTCAATTTTCACTGGTACAGGAACAGCAGATATTTCACAGATCTTAACAAAATGAATGATGGGTTCCTGCTCATGGTACACTGCTGTCTCCCCTCTGGTAAAGACGAGACTTGGGGCTGATGCTTGTTAGAAATTTTTTTGTGTGTGCGTTAGAAATGCAACTTCTGTCAGAAATGTGTGAGCTCAGCCCTGGTGAAGTCTCCTTCTCCTTCTAAGGTTGGAACTGAGGAGGCCATAGCTACAGTTACAGACAGGGTGGATAAGATGATCATAGAATCAATTTTCCCCAAACTTTTCAATTCCTTTGCGGTGTTGACTTACAGTATCTTTGCTGTCAGCCTCAAATGACAGTCTCACTTGATCCATGAGGGAGAAGCTGAGATGTGTACCAACACAGAGACAAAAGCTCTTCCACCCTCAGAGGTGGTTTCCAGTGGCTGGGCCATACTGTTGGAGACAATCCAGAGCCTGTTCTGAACCCAAGAAGACTTCACCTTCCAGACCCATCACTTTCCTTAGGACTAGTATCCATGGAAGATTTTGAGGGCTCTTGTGGTTGGGTCAGTGGGTGTCCCTGGGGCCACAGGGTCAGTCTCCAATTATTTTCTGCTCCATGTCTGACAGTTCCCATCTAAAGGAAGGGGAATGGACTCGCTTACATGCCGTAAGTGGGTCTGCCCTATGTGATGCTCACTCCGTGCACATTGGCAGAGCCCAGCTCAGCTCTGGCACCTGCCAAATGCAGCTGGAAGCACAAATTATTTCATAACTGCTGGTGTTTGTATGGCTGCGCCTGGGTACTCCTGTGGCCAGGCCTGTACATCTTTGTTACGAGTAACTATTTACACTTTAAAAAAAAAAAATACAATGTCATATTTGCTCTCATCTGGATTCATGAGATGGATTTTGTTACATTCTCTGTGGTGAAAACCGGTCATTCGTGTCTGCAAATAAACACTGCCATTTTGGCTTCAACCGGCTCATCTCAAACAGCATTAGTTAATTGTACTTCAAAATCCCTTTTTCTGTCCTAAAATGTGTTTTCTGATCATCCTCTCAGTGCAGATATGGTAAATAACTAACCAACATGAACAGCCACAAAGCCATAAACGTTTTACAGCTGTTAAGTCAATGTCTATGAATGCAGACAAAAATTCCTGCTCTGTTCCCAAGCTCCATCCTGGTGCAACGAGCCCAGCCCGGCTCAGAGGGGAGCGTGCAGCTGAGTAGGTGGGTGCTCCAGAAACAGGCCTGGTGAGTAAGAAAGGGCTTTTCACCGCAGATTGTAGAGAGCCCCTTCGTGGAGCTGAAACGTCTTTGCACCAGGTCTCTTGCTCCCAGCCAGAAAGTATCTCTCTCTCTGATGAGAAAAGGGGTTTTTCTAATTTATTGCTTTTATGGGATTGTTCCTCCACTGAGGCACAAATAGCAGCATATCAATAAAGCCAGTCGTTTGAAGTTGGATATTTCCACCTCTGTCACAGCAAAATAATTAAAAAAGGATTCACAAGATCATAAATTGCATGTCACCAAGGACACAGCCTCCTTAACCCTTTAAAAGCTGGGCTGTGCCCACCCATGGCCCACGTTATTCAAGGCATGAAGACACATTTGTTATTTTCAGCATCTCATCCACAAGGGCTTTCTTGTCTGGAAAGAGATACACTAAGGACCTGTCTACAGAGGGAATGAACGAGCTGGCTGGCAGGATCGTAGCCCAGCTCCAGTATGCAAATGCACATAGAGATCTGATTTTCAGCCAGGCAAATGAGAAGCTGTGCCGTGGACCTGCAAGAGTTGAGTTTTTAGTCACATTGAAGTTAAAACATGTTACAAACACATCAGGCATTAGGGAAAACACTTTCAAACATATTTGCAAAGTGACAGAACGGAGAGGGCCTAAAAACATTTGTTCTCAGTTAAAAGCTCCTCTGGCTCCAGCTAGATAACAGAAAAGGATGGAGCCCATCTGGGTGAGAAACTCCTGTTTTCCTGCTGATCCCTCCCCAGCACAGACACAGCCAGAACATATCCTGACTCACTGGAAAAAAATACATTCATGCAAGAGAAGAGAATGCATGTTACTTTCCAGGCAGGTTGCAGCTTAGCTCCTGATACAACAGCCAGCTTGTGCCTCAGCCTAATTTGATCACAGTCAAGGTTAACAACCATTGTTAAACTCTTCAAGTCAAATCCCACCATCTTATAAATCCAGAACAACACCATGGGAAGGGCTGGGGATGTACATCTCCAGGTCCAAGTCCTGATGGCAGGTGGGAGGTGGACTGTGCAGTGTGGCAGGGTTCAGTAGAGACATGAGAGTGAAAATAGTGTGTGCTGGGCTGTGGGCAGGGGATCAAACCAGGCCAGCAAGGTCCTATTTCTGGGGGGGAAGCCAACTCCCAGACAAGTGGCACATCACTGGTTTGTTTTTGCTTTCAAAAAGATCACTCTCCTAAGCATGCAGGGCTCTGTGACGTTATGAGAAGTCCCACTGGAGGCGGATTAGTGGGAAGAATGTAGCTGAGTCTTGTTTGTCACAGGTCAGTGTGTGATATTACACATAGCGCATGGCTACACCCATTGAAACCAGCATGTGAGGGAGGCATGTCTGTTTGCCTCCTTATGCCCTCCTGACCTGAGACAAAAACCTGTGGAAAAGAGTGTTTTTTCCTTTTTGCTACCCTAACAAGAAAATGGTGGACAAGGTAAGGGGTGGGTGTATTTTGCCCAGCCTGAGATTTCTTGTGTAAGCTGCTTAGAGAAAGGAGAAAAGAAAATAGCCACTCTCTATCCCCTTTTGGCAGTACAACCTAAGAGTTTTATTGGGAAGGACATTTCTGGAAGAGTGAGAGTTGGGGCATGTGAGTCCACCTTCAGAAGCTCAGTCAGAAGTGACACCTAGCACCCAAGTGGCACCAGCAGCACTCCTCACCACCGAGCCTGTGTATAGATCTGCAGTGAGCTGTGCAGCCTCCAAATCTCCCAGTCCTGAAGCGGTGGTAACCGATGCCATAAACAGCCATAAAAACAGAGGGAGAGGTGTGATTCCCCTTGGCCTCTGCTCTGCACCAGCACAAGTGAGAGCAAGGCTGGGTGCAGAGGGCAGAAAAGGGAGTAAGCATCATGTTGAAGAGCCAAACACAATCAAATGTTCCCCTTAGACACAACAAGGCTTTATCAGCCACAGAAGATAAAAAAAATACATAGTATATAGGAAAATACGTGGTGCAGAGGGTCTCAAGCTATTTTTTCCAAGTACATGGTTACTTGCCCTAGTACAGACTCAGAAAGTCAGAGGAGCTCGAAAGTCTTTATGCCAAAACAACATCAGTTTAGTAATGACCAGCAATAATCCACAATAAACTTAAAACCTTAACAAAAATTAAAAACATGAGCAGACCCCAACCCTTGGGAGCTCTGCTTTGCCTCCCAGTCCTCTCTCAACATGACATCAAATTAGGACCCTTCAGTGGCAGAACTGCAAACCAGGCAGACAGGACTAAACAGCCCCTGGGTGCAGGATTACCAGAGTTTTGTTGAAGGATGGGGGGGCACAGGGAATTGCAGCTCCCTTCCCATCACAGCCAGGCAGAAAGGGCCCAAGGAAGAGGGAGTGCATACGGAGAAGGGCAGCAGCTGAGCCCCAGCTGGAGATCCCCAGGGATGTGCCAGAGAGGGGTGGGAAAAGCAGAGACTGAACAGCAGGGCCCAAAGAAGGACTGATAAATGGAGGTGCATCAGGGAGGGAGAAGGTGCCTGGTTTGTGGCTCTGGTTAAACACAAGGCATAAAGGAGACAGAAAAGATGACCTCTCTTAGGACTGACACTTAAAGTCCGCAGGAACAGTTATTTTTGCTGACCCTATCTGATGCCACCATGGGAGAGTGGTTAGTGAAACCCTGATGGTTTATTAAGGCATTAGGACTCCTACAGAGACACCAAATCCATTTCCCCCTCCTGTCCTCATGGCCTCCAGACCCCCATGGGTTGTGAATGGAGGAGGTCTGTAGCAGGCCATGAAATAAAGCAAGATCTTTTATGCTCCTGAGCAACACACGAAGAGATCTGTGCCTCCACTGGAAAACTTCATTCAGGAGTCCACAAACAGGAGTAAGATAAAATCACAGTTTCATTCCTAAATGGTAGGAATAAATTGCTGCCCTTCTAGATAATTTTTTCTATTATCTATCCAAAATAAAGCATATAGATAAATAATGAGATCTTACAGTACCTATCAGATTAACTATAATAAGCATTTTGAGCAGGATGAAATACTGTCTTATTACAGGAGCTGAAGGTGTGAAGTTTGCCACTATCTCTGAAGTGTAGAGATGCTCATATGACATCTGTCTCTTAATATTCGTTAGCAAACTGATGGCTAATGTAACAGGGCCCTTCACATTATCACTAATCCAGCACTGGTTCTTGCGTGGCTCCCATCACCATAACACCCGAGTGCCTCTCGCACCCCTGCAGCATGCCTGTAAGGAGCAGTAAAGTGATTATTCACAGAGAAGACAAATAAGCCATACCTGAGCCTCTGAGCAAGTGTTGAGGAGGTCTGAGGGAGGAGTAGAGCCTTCTTTTCCATTCTGGGGTAAGTCTTACTTGGCCTTGGGACAAGCCAGAGGTGAGGGTATTTTACTTCGGCCTTCCCATTACCTGGGTCACTGATCATTGCCTCGTGGCACATGGAAACTCCAAAGAGGTCAAAGCAGAACTGGAGGAGCCATAGCATCTACCCTGCACACCAGTAATGGGACCAGAGGGATGAAACCTCAGCTGTGAATTTAGGAGCTGTGGACTCCTCAGGTGGGATTTCCCTGGGCTGGCAGGAACCCTGCTAGTGGGCATGGTGATGCCTGCAGTAAACCAGAAAGGCCAGGAGAGGTGAAGTGGAATTTAGATAGAGCCAGGAGCCCCTGCCACCTTTGCCTGGTCACCAGAGGTGACAGCCCCTTCCTTCCCTCCAAACACACCACAAGCACATGTGACAGTCTCCCTTTTAATTTAAGACTATCAAATCTTGTACTGCAGCAAATATCATCCTGACTCTTCCAGCAATCTGCCCTCCAGGAGCAAGAAGAGGGATAGGCAGAAAGGTTTTAAAAAGATAGCTCTAGTCCCTGCCTAGCCCACAGAGCACACCCATTCCCTAACGTCATCCTCAGCACCCAAGGGAGGCAGTGCCAGGTCCACACAGAAGAAGCCCGCAGCAGAGCTCCCCTTGCCTCGTTGAGCACCAGGAGGAGACATTGAAACATCATTTTCTGTCTCCAACCCTTTGAACTATGCCCCTGAGCAGGGAGACAAAGGAAAACGGGGGAATTAATTCCAGGCAGTTGAGAGTGTTCCCTGCTCTAGCTCAGTGTGGAGTAGGTAGACATAATAATAACTTTTTAATAATAATTTAATTTATAATGTGCCCCCCTGCCAAGGCACACAAGGCACTACACAAACAATTAAAATATGATTATAATAAATAAACAACAATAATTAAAACATCATAAACCAGACAATATTAGAGCCAAACCAAATGCTAAAAAGCAGAACAAAGCAGCATCTTTGGAGGAAGGAGATCCTCGCACAATTCATCTTCCAAATCTCCTGTTGATGTTAGATTGAAATTCTCCTGTGAAGCTGTTTCTGCATCTGCAAAGATTTTGGCAGTGTCACAGCCATTAAAAAAATGGATTTTATACCACCATAAATTAACCAGAGTTTTGCAAGGCTGTAATAACATAACATTCACTTTCATTTGAATAAATCCAAAACTCACTTTACTCAGGAAATTCAGTTTATGGTGCTGAGTTCGTGTTGACTGCCCTGAGTTTGGGAAAAACACACATTCCTTTTGTTCACAGTTCATAAAACGTGTGTCATTATAGAAACCAGATTGTTTCTAGAGACACAAGGATAATGTTTTAAGATTTAAAACCAAACCCCAAAAACTGAATAGCAGACCAGCCTTCTCTTGGCCATCAGCTCCTCAGAGCCAATGGGATCGGCTTGTCCCAGCTTATGCAACTGGAACAGAAAGACCTAAACGAACAAAAGAAGCAATCTTCCTTCAAAACAAAAGAAATTCCAACTTGTGCCAGGCAAAAGCCGTGCACTGATCTCTAATGATTAAAGGAGACAGGCTCTGTCAAGGCAGAGGTGCAACTGAAACACAGCCAGTAGGACCTTCTTCTGAAAAAACCTGGCCACCAGCCCTCAGACAATTACATCTAGGATCCGTTCACTTGAGTGCCTCAGCTGATCTCAGTGGTTGTGGCAGCACATGAAGGGAATATCCTTCTCACAAACCCAAATCACACAGGGATTTCTCCATAGTAGGAGAAAAAAACCAAACAAATACAAAATGCGCGAGGAAGATGAAGTGGGTGGGTTTCTTCCAGCACAGGGAATCAGGAGGACCTTTTCTATCTGATTGCCCTGAGGTTTTGTTCTCACAGGTTTTACTTTGAGCTTCCAATCCAAATGAATCTTAAATATCAAGGGAATGGCAAATGGGATCGTGTGGTTCACACAAAGCCACCTTTCCACCCAGGTTCATTCATAAATAACCTTCAAAAGGGTTCATAAACCTTAATGTATTGTGTCACAACTTCAAACTTTTCAAAGCAGGTAAGATGTCTGCAGATGGAGAAACCAGTACAGATTTGGGGCACAGGGAGAGTGCTTTCATATGTTTCTATATTCTCGGATCAGGACTCTCTCACTTAAAAATGAAATGAACCACAGGCTTCTGGTTACCTGCACAGCTACCTCCAGGAATGGTCCCAAACTTTGCTTCACATACATGCTGGAACAAGACATCTTTGTGTTTGAAGTGGAAAAGGTGCTTTCAAGGAGGGGGGCCCATTACCAGGGTTGGGATTTGATTGGTTTTTATTTTCATTGAAGGCAACTTCCTCCCTGTCCAGATCTCATTTCTGCATTAAGGCTCTACTGGCTTTCATAGACCTGGTCCTTCCTGGTTGCTCTCCTCTTTCAAAGGACTTTACAAGGGTGAGGAAGCCTTAGCATGAGCTTTTGTTCTGGCAGCAACCAGGATCTGGGCAGCAAGGATGATTCATGAATCAGGATTCCTATAGTTTTCCCAAACCCTCCACCCTGTATAAAAATTGTTGAGCAAATGGAGGTAACTGGAAATTCATGCTTCTGGGGCACCTCTGTGGATGTAGTAGTAGTTCCACCCTCTCCTCCAGGAGATGTACCAGCAGACACTAGTGTTTGAAATCCAGTTCTTCATAAATATTTTCCATATTCCTTGGAGATGGAGTGCACTGAAATATAGAGCAACACATCCAAGTCTTCTGTTCTCCCTCATTCTGGGCCACTTTTCAGCTAACAGATCCAGATTCTGGGACGAACCACAGAAAAAATGTGCATTCAGTTTTCTGTATCACCTTTCTACAAGTGTCCTGTGTGATGCTGAACAGGTGAATCAGACACAAACTGTCAAAAATGTCAGACATCTCATTCCTGTTGGTTTCAAAAAGAGCCAAGCATCTAAACACCTTGGAGGGTTTGGATTAGAGCTCTGTGACTTAGTTTCCCCATGTACTTTCCTACCTTCCAGAGCAGATTGGCCATCAGTACATCAGCAGTTTTTCTCCTCAGCTTCCTCATTCACTTAGTCATCAGTATTTTTAACTCAGTTTTTGGTAATCATGGGATGATGATTCTGCCTGTGTCAGCATTTCACCATAGCAAAAAAAACCTGTCTGGGGGTTCAGACTAAATTTACACTCAGGGTCTTCTTTACAGATGTTGCTTAGGGTCCTGATTCATTTGGAAAGGCCCTTCTGAAACTCAGGTCACTTCCAATGGCTCCCCAGACCCTCCAAGGCTGAGGTAGCTCCAGCACAGGGGCTTGGAAGGTGTCAGGAACCGCTGCAGGAGAGTGCACACTGACACTTGAGAGAAGAAATGAGAAGGCAGAGGTGGCAGAATTTATTTTATGACAAATCCTAAAAGGAAATTATGCAAAGTAATAAAATAAAGAAGAATTATAAATGAGGACAAGAAATGAGTGAAATATAGAATAAATTGCAGGATGACAGGAAGGTACAGGAGGAGAATTGAAGGCAGAAGTGCCAAGTTAAAGAATAATTATTAGAAACTGGAGGGTAGAGTGAAGAGAAGAGGGCACATGCATAGGGGGTAGAAAAGGGAGCTGCATGATTTTATGCATTAGTGACATTAGCAAAGCATCTCCCTGTCAGATGCACCTTGGGCATGGCGTGGGGCAACAGCCACTGTTCATTCTTTGGGTGTAAGCCTGTAAATCTGAGGACAAGGTTGCTCCTGCTTTGATCTACAGTCAAAATGAGGTAAACCCCAGCAATAAAAGGACTGGGTGGTCACAGTCCAGACAACATTGCATCCTGTGAGAGCTGCTGCCATGGTCTTGGCCATCCTCCCCTCCTCACAGCCCTGCCTCTTTCCCTTCAGCCTCGCAGCACCCACTGGGAGATGCTCCCTGCAAAGCCCCCCACCAGAGGCTACCCAGCAAGAGCAGGAGGGGCACAGGGCTAGCTGAGCTGCTCCTGGTTTTGTATGGGGAATCCTTTGGAGAGTTGGTGAGCCTCAGGTGCGGGGAGGGGGCGAGGGAAGCCCTTGCTCCGGCCAGGGACCCTCTCTGGGTGCAGCCGATGGCAGGAGGAGCTGGTCCCAGGCCCACGGCCCCAGCTGTCAGTCTGAGCGATGAATTACATGCTATAAGAAGGTGTTGACAGGAGCAGCTGGACATCAGAGAGTGATGAAAAGGGAACAAAATTCATTCCGAGTTCAGACAGACTGGCTCGTTAGGGGCACCGGCGGCAGAGGCCACAGAAACACTGCTCCATCTCCTGGACATCCACTGAACCGGCTCCCGAAAATGCCGAGAGCCCCCAGAGCCCCTTCCCCGTGCGGGTGCAGCCTCCCCAGCCCCATCCTGGAGTGCTCGGGGAGAGGCAGCGCAGGTCCCCCAGATCCCACTTCGCCCAGCCTGGGCTGAGGTGTCCCCAGCCACAGCACGGGATTCAATTTGGGTATCTTCAAAAGAAACCAAATCAAAGGACTTTTTGTCCCTCTTGTTTAAGGATGTAATTTGTATAAATTGTATGAAGAGGAACGGAGGGGGTGGGGGGATGGACGGGACCATTTGGCATCAAAACAATTGTCTCCATTTTAATGCAAACTAAACGACATGTTAAAGGGGAATTGTTTCGTACATATGTACAGCAAGTGAACATTAAACCATACGGCTAATAATTAACTGGCTCGACATTACCCTTGCTATGTTAAATACAGGGGTGTCCCCTTACATTTAATGTATGGAGAGGTTTGAGGACATGGAGGTCCCGTATGAGATTATTCCTAAAGCTGTGAAAAATAACAAAGAGATTTTTTTCTAAGCCAAGCTACTTCTTGGCACTCAGAGAAGTTGGCAGAGAGAAAAAAGTGTCGGTCCTTCTCCCACCCCTTTCCTCCCTCTCTCCCTCCCTTCCTCCGACTCTCCTCCCTTTCCTGACTTCCACTTCTTTCTGCCGCTGGAGGAAAAGAATAGCAAATTCAGAGAAAATTTCATTGAGGTTATTCAAAGAGTTTTTCATGGGTTATTTACACAAGTGCTGTTCAAACAGCCTTTGTCTGAACATCCCTTGAAATCTGCACCCAGTCCTTTCAGATTCAAAGCAATAGCTCAGGGGAGACAAAGGGGAGAGGCTGACATGGGTTTCCTCTGCAAGTGAATGAGAGGTCTGGCTAAACACAGAAGGGCTTTGGGATCACAAGCTTCCTTTCAGCCTGGAAAATAAACACTAATCTGAAGCTGGGCAGCTGTACCTCTGACCAGCCTGCCCGGTCCACCGCCTTGCAAGGAACAGGGGCACGCACCTGGCTGCTCACCAGAGGGGTGGCACAGCACCCATCCCACACCCTGACCCCTGCAGCACCCTGGAACACTGTGCCCCAGCCCCGAGGATCCTGCCTGCACGATGAGGATAGGGAAACCCAGCATCCTGAGCCACCCCATGCCCGGACCTCCAGCCAAGGGACACATTGAAACCCCTATTAGCCTCCTGGCTGGGATGGTGGCAGACCTAACTCAGAATGAGAGTGGGGTGGGCTCCTGCAGAGACCATGAGTATGAGCAGAGAAAAGAAAGAGAGATGGTGGATGGAAAGGGAGGGTGAACTAAGGCAGGCAAAGCAGCTGTAGAAATATTCCAAAGTGTACCCATGTTCAACACCAATTCATAGCCCTCTCTCCAGCAGAGAAATAATGCTCACTGCCCTCTGACCTGGGAAACCAGGCACCACAGGTGGATGAAATGGTTAAAACACACACAAAGGGATCAATTAAAATCAAGGGAGATGTAAGAAAGGCCACACTCTGCCTTTAAATTCTGCTCCTGGCAATGACTAGCCAGGGTTGAGGGAGGCAGCAGGGTGCCTGCTGTTGGGCAGTGAAGTCCCTGCTCCTGCCACACCTGCTCATTTTCTCTGCACTTGAAGGAAACACACCAAGTAAGTCCTCCTCAAGTTTTCACAACCTTTGGTTGTCACCCCTTTTAGGATAAAATGTGAAAACCATCCTACAGACATATCTTGATCAGCCCCTCTAAGTGCTCTTTACACCTCTACTTTGCTTACATAATTTTTTGTTGAACTTCTTTCCTGCGTCCCTTCACAGTTCCTATTTGCCCGTTTCTGGTTTCCTTGCTCACCCACCATCCCCAGTATCAAACACCAATTTAATCTAATCAAAATAATATTTTTTTTTTTCTGCTTTGTTTGATATATTACAGAAGACTTGCCCCTAGTAACTACTGTGGTTTTCAGTGAGAGGTTATCTGCTAAAATTGGCCTCCTACCTGTAGAACTAAATCCTTCTTCCTTCTCCATCTGTTTTCTCCTTTCTTTCACATCTTCCCCTTCCTCCCCTCTGGCTTACCCACTGCCATCATAAGACCAATCTTTTCCTTCCCTGACTTATTCTCTTCCTTTCCCACCTCCATCTTTTTCACTCTATCCTGGATGTCCCCAACGAAGTATGTGAACAGAAACACACCACTCAAGCGCAAACTTTGGACACAACAGCCCCATTTCCAGGTGCCCCAGAAGTCTCAGGGTCCACCTCAGCTCCACCACTGTAGGCAGCAGAAGCTGGTGCAAGAAAACTCATTTTGGAAGTAACCACAACAGGAAGTTTCTTCCTAACTTCGATGGTTAGCAAAGTCCTGGTGCAGGCACCCAGAGATGCTCTCCAGACCCCTTCACAGGGTGCTGTTATTTTCTTTGATTTATATACATATTTTTAATAATAATTCCTACAACTAAATTTAGCTATTCATAAAAATGCTGAGCCTCCTTTTGAACTCTGTTGAACTTTCAGCCATCATGGCATCAAGAGGCAGCAATTTCCATCCTACCTGGTTGTTCATGAAGATGGGATCATGTTTCATTTTCCAGCATCTCTGAATTGACCACGTTTTCCAGTTCCATTCATCACTGAGAGACAGAGAAAGGAGAGCCCCCTGCAAGCCTGTTTGATCCATCTTTGAGTCCCACAAAATCCTTGACTCTTACTGAATTATCGCTTTTAACTTTCCCAGAGTGATGTTGATTGTGAGTCACCTTTAGTGCTGAAGAAGTAGCCTCTCCTAGCAAGAAGATTAAAATCCCATTACTCGTTATTCATGTGTTATTTAATGATATTTTTTTCCATTATGTATTTATTTATTTTTAAGTTGCTTGCTTTGAATCTCGAGTCGGTGTTTTTAATATTAAGTGTAGTTTCTAGTTTGTTTTTTCTAATTGGAACGAAATAAAAATAGAATGGAATTTTTTAGTGGGTATTTTTGTATTTATTAAAGGAATAACAGAAGCAACCCCCAATAGCTGATGACCAAACCCCAATGACAGCAGTGCAGCTGCACAGGGTAAGGGCAAAAAGGCGACCCCTTTACTGCCAGGAGCAGAGCAAATGACATTAAAGACAGCTCTGCAGTGCAACAAAAAGCCCTCAGACTCTGAAGTGTCCCTAGCAAAAGCAAATTACCTGTCTTGTAATGATTTGGCATCCAAGTGGTGACCGTATAAACTCTGTCTTGAGGACAAGCTCCTTTTCTTACACAGGTATCTCTCCATCCACGGGGAAGGTGGGATGAAAGGAGACTTGCATGTTCATTAAGTGTTTTGGGGATGGCAATCTCCACTTTGGGGGAGGACATATCTTCTCGGTGACTGGACAGTTTTGAAGATGCAATGCCACAACCTCATCCAACAAAGATGTCACACCAGTGAGGACAATCCTCTAAGAAACCATTTCAGGGTCTGAAAGGGAACCTGAGAAAAATTACTCTTATTGGTGAGACAAGGAGCCAAATGGAGGATGGAAGAAAGGGAAAGAAAATGGAAGGGGGAGAGAAGAAAGAATAAGGTTGAGAAGAAAAATAAGTAATCAAGCTAGATAGCCATAAAGGTAGATTCAGGCAGAGGCAGAGAAGTGGGAGGGAGTCAAATGGGAGATCAGAAAGGAAACTGCAGCAGAAAAGCAAAGACATGGTCAGGAGGGGAAGGAAAAGAGTGATAAGGAGGAAGCAGCAGGAGGGATGGATAGGGTGCGAAGAGTCTTGGAGAGACCAAGGAAGCAGGGAGGGGAGAGAGGAGAAGAACAAAACTTTCCACAGACCGCAGTGCAGAACTCCTCCTGCATCTCTGGAAGAATCTTCATTTATCAGGAATTCAATTAAGTCAAATAGTCATTATTAATTTTATAGGAATTATTTGTACAGGAGAGCCTGGAGCGAGGAAAGGCCTCCTGAAGCCATTTCTCCTGTCAACGCCCCGGGTCAGGTAGGCACTGGCAGCGCAGTCTCACCAGTTGAGATATTAATGAGATGCCTCTAGGTGTAAATGATAGTTTAATAGGTGTTACTTAACGGGAGCGCTCCTCGCCTGCGCACGCCAGTGTGCGCGGCTCCTGACGAGGCTGCTTCCTTGTTAGAATAAGTAATTAGAATGTACGAACACTCACTTTGACACTTTAATAAAGTGTCAGCCATCATCAATTTAGTATTTAATAAAAATAAAATTAAATATTTACTACATTTTTATAACATCATATTTAAAATACAGATTCCTCAAATTTGGGGGATTTGAAATGAGCTTCTGCTAGGACATTGGTTCCAGAAAATAAGGCTCACAATTTCTTCTTGAGTTTTGTTTTCCATGGGGAGGATGGACTTTGTTACTGACACCAAAACCCACCAGCGCACGAAGGGAAGTGTTCTTGTATAGGGTGAAGAAGAGGTTTCCTCCTCTTCTGAGCCTCACTGTGCTGTCTAGAGACTAAGGATGAATTGAACAAGTCTACTTGAGACTGCCACTGCCAATGGCAGACAGTCATTGCCAAGGAGTGGGGGAAAATCACAGTTTTGTTCCTATTTCATTGGTAGAAGAGCCTTCCAAAGCAGATGTTGGAAAGAAAACAGAAGAAAATCCTGAAAATTAAAGCATGCTTTAAGCCTGGAGGGAATCTGAAAGCTGAAACAGCATAAGCAAGTTCATTTCCCTCCTGTCTCACCACCCCAAGCTTGCCCTTCTTCAAGATGTCCACCTGGGTTAGGGAAGCCCAACACCCATCTGCTGTGCTGAGACCTCAGGATGCAGATGACATCAGGTGACAGAGGTACAGACTGACTCACAAGGTGTTTGGTGGTCCAGAAAAACAGCCTTTCCCCTTACATCTGTTAAAACACAGAGCAAAGACACAAAAGCCCGGCCACTGCAGCAGAGCTGAGCCCTTTTGGGGTGCAGACAGCACACCCCTGTACACATGCACCCCACCTGCACCTGCAGAACTAAGATGCACGGAAGGGCTCTGCCAACCCAGTGTGAGTGTTGTGGAATACAAAAGGCAAGAAGAACACGCAGAAACTCCTTCTGGTCAAGGTGCCTTGGCAACACTGGGTGGGGGGGGTGTTCCCCAGAGTCCCCTGCTAACAAGGGATTCTCTCTTCTGTCTGGGAGATGAATGAATCACTGCCGAAACCCTGGCAACAATTACTGAAATGGAAGCTGAAACCCTCTTTCTCTGGGAACAGGGGAGTGGCACTGATGGCTGCTTTTTTTGGGAGGGTCCCAGCAGTTTGAACCCAGGGCTGTCAGTATTGTTGCATCTACCTTAAAGTACCAGGAGACTTATCTGACATCACCAGCCACCTCAGGTGAAGGCCTGTTTTTTCCTAGCCTAAGAAAGCTCTTCCTCCTGGATGCAATGCATATTTTATCCCAAGCACCAAGCAGGGTTTTGGGAGGGGACATGTCTGGGTAGCTCTTGCCTTTAAGATGGTTTGGCTGCATTCCTATCTCCTGAACCCTCAGCTGTCACATCTGGGTCCTCACTCAACTGGGGCAACATCCACCCTGAGAAGCAGATTATATGCCCCAAAACCAAGACAAACCAACACCACCTCCAAGTCACATTCAAACAGTTCTTCCAGGATTAAAAAAGATTTTACTCCCCTGGAAACTATTTTCTGGACAATCTATTCACTAAATATTTGTAGGGTATAGGTGTGCACATCCTGACATATGCCCTGAGCAGATAAAAAGCATCCTCTGAACACATCCCTGTGGCTGAGCCCTGGGATGGCTCAGACAGCTACAGGTCTCCGAGATGCAATGCTCAGTGAAGCACCAGCTTTGGGTCGGAGGGTTGGCGCCCAGGGTGGCAGGGGTGAGGTGTGGGAGAGCACTGGGGCACCCGTGCCTGACAGTGAGGTCAGGGATGGGGTCGGGTGTGGGAATGGGCTTCCACAAGCACCAGGCACGGTGCTGTGGAAAAGAAAGAGTGACACGCTGTGTCTGTGAGGGGCCTTACAGCATGCAGCTCCCTGGGGAAAGCACAGCCACCAGCTCCAGCCATCCTCCATGCCTGTGGCTTCCCCAGCACCCTTGTGTTTCCTGAGCTATCAGTAACCACACCAGGAGCAGTGTCCCCATGAGAAAACAACCCGTGCTGTAATTAAAGGCAGAGGAAATCTTCCCGAGCTGCCAGTGAGAGAGAGGCAGCCAGCAGCGATCCCTGCAGCTCCAGAGAAATTCCTGCGCTGCTGCCCAAGGAAAGAGAGCAGGCAGTGAGCAATTGCCCACCAGCACCACAGGAAAGCCCTATGAGTGGTAGCTGCTCGTGGCAGTGGGGCAGCAGAGAGACCTTTGCTTGCATCAAGTGCTCCACCATGAACTGGGGATGTGGACCAGTGGCTCATGACCTTAGCGAGGTCTGGATGGGGTAAGACACCTGAGCAGTTATCCACTTCCTTCCTCCTCCTCTGAAAGCTGATGACAAGAATGGCATGAGGTCTAGCAGAAATGATGGTGTCATTAAGGCTCTAGAAAGAAAACTTTAAATCACTGCTGGAAAAGTTGGGTATGGCACAAAACCATGATGGAAAAAAGTGCAGTCAGGATCTCTTGGTTGCTTGGACTCCTAGCAAAAGACATTAATGTGGTCAAGGGTAGGTCAGGTATGTCAGGAGGAAGAGCACAGTGATCTTCTAAAGCACAGAGAGATGCATCTGGAAAAGGGACAGCTTGAGGGACCAGGAGCTGACATGAACAAGCAGCTCAGAATCAGCTCCCAAGGTGCTGTTCTAGACAAAGAATAAACAGGATGTATGAGCACAGGAGTTGTATGTAAAATCAGCACCTTCTTCTCAAAGATATAAGCAATAAAACAATTAATAAAATAGAATAAAGATGGGTGGCTGTGGAACAACAACAAATCTTCCTGTTACCTCATTCTCCTCAATACAGACAGGTTCTAGCTGACAGCCACTTTCACTGTGCCCCACTTTCAGCTCCACAAATGATATTTATTTTCAACCTTCCTGGCTAGTGCTGCCCGTGCAGACATTCATATGAGCTGTTTATTATCCCATTACACACAAGCTACCTGTGGCTTCCTTGGTTTCTAAGGACAACAGCCTGCCCCTACCCAAATTAAAAAAACCCAAACATATTCTTGTTAGGGACTCAGCAAGTCCTGTCCCGACAGCAGCTTCTGTCACCCACCAGCAGATGAGGCCACTCTGCTGCCTCACACACCTCCAGTGAAGTTCACCATAAATTCTGTCTGATAGAAGTAATTAGGGAATAGCTTGGAGCTGAATCTGATTTCACACTCCGACAAAGGCTTCCTGTGAAGCCTCGGAGCAGGCAGCAACACCTAGAGTATCTAAGGAAACTGGACTTGCAGACAAGCTCTTACTGGAAACCTTCATTCCCCACTAGCAAAGTGAGACTCATAGTGCTCCCATTTTGCAGGACCCTGTCTTCTCATGCAGAGCTCCCCAGCCAAAATATACATCTACAAGGTGATGCAGAAGCAAAGGAAGGTGTAAAGAACGCTGGTGCGATGATGGAGGAGGGCAGGAAGGCTTTGGATTTACACCAGCCGTGGGCAGATGATCGTGAATGCTCAGCTCCTGGCCCCGTGCAGGGGAGAGGTGTTATGTTGGAGAGGAGCTCTGCACCAAAGCAGTTCAGTAGCTGCCCGCACTTGATTGGCAAACTAACACCACGTCATTTGCCACTGAGAGAAGCACCCGGTTCTCAAATGGGTAATGCTGGCAGCCTCGCATCAATGTTTTCACAGGCAAATTCATACACTGACCTCTGTGGTGAAACACACAGCAAACGCGTGGAGTCTGGTTTACATCTGCCATGGGATCCTGTTACATTCAGAACAACCCCTGTCAACGCTGAATCCATAACAATCAATAAAGGAAGAGGGTTTGTTTGTTCGTTTTGTCGGGTTTTATTTGTTGGGGGTTTTTTTTAATGTTTTCTTATTCTTAACTGTGTTATTTTGCTACTCCAACTTTTGTAAGTTTTGTGATTGTCTCCCTCCTCCCCTTCTTGTTTTCTTTTAGGACAAGCTGTCATCTTTTCACATCTTTTCACCAGGCCATTGCAAATGTAAAACTGTAAATTGCAGGATTGTGCAAATAGCACTAATAGCATTTGCATAAAAATTGGTTGCAAAGAGCAATTAGCACTTCATTAATAATCAATGAAGGGCCAATTTACACATTGCCCAAAAGCAAATTGTAATTTCAATTTTGTCTATAATTGAGCATTTGGTCCTGGGCAACTATACAATGGTGCCAGAAGAGACTGGCACAGCAGTTTTGGAGCCAAATCTCCACTGGGTTCACGTTTCAAGTGATCCCCAACATGGCTTTTTTCAGAGGCCAAACCAGCACTTCCTTCAATGGAAGGAAACTCCAAGAGTTTCAGAGTGTGATTCAGAGAAAACACACAAATATCTGCCTCCTGCCAGCCTTGCTCTGACACAAACCTACTGCCAAGAACATGGATATTGCTTATAGGGCAGAGGTCTTTGTGCTGCCCAAACATAACTCACAGCAATGCTGTGGAAAAAGGGAGAAGCACAAAGGACATCAGAGAAGAGATATCATCACCTCTGTGCTTAGACCTGAACATCCTCCCATTGCAGTATCTGCTAATGCTTTACAAGTGACACTGGAGCTATTTCCTTTACCTCTAGGTAAAGGTCTAACATAAACCTTGTGGGTTAAGTATTCCTACTAAGCTAGTTCATCCAATCTCCCCTTTGTCATCTCCATCCGCACATGACCTTTCTGGGATATCCCAAACTTGTATGCAGCCATTAGGGTCAGAAAAACCAAACAGCTCTGCTTTATCACTTTGATCTCAGTGTCACTGAAGGGTTCCTGGGTCCCTATTTGGACATTAGGTGATGTATCCCCCAGGCTTCCCCTCTGCATGAACAGTGGCATCCTCTAAACCAGGGCAGCTTAACCACAGCAACAACTTTCCAAGCCCCAAATTCTTCACTATCTCCTCCTCCACTTAAAAGGCACAGCCAGCTCTGTTTCATGAGCAGAGTCTGACTCTAAACCACTTGACATCTGAGGTTTTCTTATCACATTTTGCGTGGATCTCATGAATCTGGTGAAAAGCTAGACGATCATTTAGCAGGGGTTGGTCGCTTTATCTATTTTCCATAATAATTTGAATATTATTACAATGGCACCTTTCATCTGGGGATATACATGCACTTTACATATGTTACATTAATTTCACCGATGAGCTGGGGAAGCACTCTTTATCCCTATTGTGCAGATGAGGAAATGGAAGCACAGAGATGATATACCGCTTGCCCAGTATCGCACAGGAAGTCTCTGACAGAGCCAGGAATAGCAATAACATCTCCCATGTCTTATGCAGAAGAATTTCTTTGCGTCCCTGCCCAGTAACTGAGCCCTTAATCCAGACTAAGACACCCACACAGGACCCACTTTTCTGAGAGCGGCACAGACACCCAACAATGGCAGCGCCTTGTTCTGGGAGGAGACTTGACTGATCCAAAATTTCCCCCACCATGAAGGTTGGAAGTGCCCTCTGCAAGCAGCAGCTCTGGGGGCTCAAGGGGAGGGAGGGCAGCTCTGTGAGCGGTTTCCATCTGAGGTGGATGTTATTAGTTGGTGTAAGCAGATGCTTGATGTGGGATGCCCAGGACTTCTCAGCTTTCACGCAGCAGCGTCCCTGCTCCCTTTTTCCTGCCTGTTCAATCCACCTTTACCAAGAGATTGAATTTACAATGGACTCGAACACATTTAAATCCATTTATTGCAAAATTACTTTTCAATAATTACATCACTGTGCTGACTGTGTTGCATAATGAAATTAGCATGAGAGTTATTAGAAAGAATATAAAATTATAAGAAATATTGAAATACCTCTTTCCCCGTCTGCCTTAGCACAGCCCATAGCTTAACTGGAAAACGAGCACTGCTCCTGGATGGGATTTAAATGCATCAAGTGTAATTTTATAATGTCTTTTATATAAATTAATTATAATGGTTATTGCTGCTTTACATTATTAGATTGAAATTTGCCTCCACTTCAGTGCATTAAAAGAAAGCTGCACCCATTTTGCTTAGCAATGCCCTGAAAGCTCTTGTGGCATGGAGCCATTCTCCCCACAATGACACCACCAATACCTCTGAAGTTAAAAGCTTTGGGCTTGTGTCGTCATTGTAGTGCCCACCGTGGGTCCCAAACCCACAACTAGACCGCAGTGGGCAGGTGCTGGGACCCCTCATGGAGATCTCTGGCCAGGATGGGACATCACACCCCTTCTAAAGCCTGCTTTTCTGCTTCATGTCCTTAGCAACATAGGGATGCCCGGTCTTGTTTATGTGATCTCACCCAAATTTTGTGTTTGCAGAGAGTTTGATGTGATAAAATGCATTGCAAAAGCCATGCAATGCCACGGGTGAAGTGTTTAACTCAGAGCAAGTGCAGCCCGTTAGCTAACCACGAGCTGTTGTCAAATGAGCACTGCTGGGTGTTTGTGGGAGCAACTGTAGAAGAGCTGAGGCCATCTTCATTCAGAGCTCTCCTTTGAAAAGAGTTTGGACACTGTGCGAGCTAACAGGGAGATTCATTTTGCATACTCCCACTTCTACAGCCACAGTTGTTGTTTTTCTCTTCTAATAGCTGGGCTATTACATGAAAAACCAGTACAGGAAAGAAGGCAGCGAGCTATCGAGTAGTTAACTAACCACTTGCTACGCTGGACAAACCACAGTTGAGCAAAGCAAAATGAAGACACAGTGATACGCTTTTACTGCCGCTTAATCCTCAATAGAAGTCTACTAATATTCAATTTGTGACATTATTTGCACATTGAATTAATCCAGAAACTAAAGGGCTAATGAGTTATGGAAAGTAGCACATGGTTTAATTGTAACAACAAGGGCCTGCCAGCCTTTGTTTGGTCAGGAGGCCAAAAATTAAGAAAATTAAAATTAAAAAATAAAATTTTACATGCACTGATACACATCAGGTGAGCAGGGGAGCAGCAAACTGAGCAATACAAACTATCTGAAATATTTTTCTTATAAATGTCTGAAGTTTTCTTTTTTTCCACCCATGCTCCTCAGAAGACAACCCAACATTTGTTAAGCATACTACAGAAAAGCCAAGATGACCAAAGGAAAAGATAAATAAACAAAAGAATTACCTCCAGAATTATTTTCCATGAAGATAACTGTGCCATCTCCTTACAGAAAGCCAATGAGTCTTCAAGGGGAGCTGGTGAAAACAAACAAAGCCTCTTGAAGAACTCAAAGAATGAAAAGGATAATAAATATTTTCAGCTGCTATTTTGCTCAGTGCACTCAATCCTCAGCACAGTGCTTACCCTGCAGCAGGAGGACCCCAGCCTGGGTTCAGTCCCATTGAGTAAGAATTAGGACTTAAAATTTGTCTACAAAGAAGAAACAATCATAAAACTTCCCTCTCCTCAAGCCCTCTTCTCAACCAGCTTTGCAGACACACATCTCCCCACCAGTCACATCTTTTGGCTACCCAGTATGTCCCAGAGCAGTCCCTGCTTCCAGCCAGAAACACTGAACACTGTCATGTCTATGCAAATGTCTGGTCTGGAGACAAATAACCTGAAAGAAGAGGCTGCAATCAGTAATGAAGTTGATGGAAAATATGAGGAGGGAAAAGAGAAGACCAGCCCTTCATCCCCCCCACTAGTTCTTGGTGAAGTGACTGTTGGCAGCAGTGCTCCCCACCTGCTCAGTTAGTGTTTCAGAGGATTCAAAGCTCTTCCCAAAGCCTTCTACTGGGAAGAAAATCCAGGGACAGCCTCATCTTCTCATCTTCTGCATGGTCCTGTAGATACTTCTTCTTCCTCACATCCCCATGTGGCAGAAACTCAGTTTTTTCTGTTCTGTTCATGGTGTTGAAAGCTGGAGCTCTCCAAGATCTCCAAATCTCATCTAGACATGAAAAACAAACATGAAAAGTGGCACATCCAGCAAACCCAGCCCAAACAACACCTCTGCCCTGCCCAATCTCTGCTAATGGTCAATCCAGGCCAGCACTCCCTGCATTTCTTTTGCCACTGCTGTTCCCCAGCTCCTGAAACAAAAGCAAGATGGAGCTGTCAACAGAGGATTGGAGCCCATCATCTCAGCTAGAGCCAGGCCAGGGTCAGAAGCTTGGGAGCTTGCACCATTTAATAGGAAAAGTGAATAAATCTAAAGAGCACTTAATTTATTGATGAAGTAAGAAAGACTGTTTAATGTGGAAAACATAAGCAAGATCGATAACAGAGAGCGCAAATAACTAAAGCTATTGACACATAAGTATTTTAAGCCTAATTGCAGGCATATGCACTTTCTAAGGGTATCTCACCTTCTAATAGCACCCTTGAGATTATGGGGTTAATTGATGCAGCTGTTTACTTCTGGCTCACGTGGTCCAGATTGGGATTCCCTGGAGGATGTTATTAAACTGAAGTGTTTAATGAAGTGTGGAGTTTCTAATATTCTTCTCTTGAATGAAATTGAATAGAAATTTGAGCAAAGTTCTCTTCTCCAGGTGGAAACTGAAGCTCAGCGTTGGAGTAAATCACCCTGTGATCCTCAGAGGAAGAGCTTTGTGATGCAGGGGGCAAAGATTATCTTGGGTTTATTTGTTGGACTGAGGATGTGGGGATATTCTTGGAATTTTTCCTCCCAAATCACAGGTAGGAGAAGAGACCTACAAACACACTGCACTTCAGCACCATTATTGGACAAGGATTTCCAGGAAGCCAAAGCAATTCATTCCCATGGCTTTTCAGCGTGACTGTGCACTCAGTGGGATACTGTGCTTCTTGATGTTTGGGTGGGCTGAAATGATCTCCATTTGGGAAGGAGAACAGACAACAATACTCATGGTGCCGCCAGCATGGGCATCTCAGCTTGATGTCAGGGAAGCAAACCAAAACTGCCAGAAGAAAAAAGATCTTAAAATCAGTCTTCTCCTTTTATAATTTGGCCCCATTCTGGTTTGGTACCTTTGAAAACCAGGTAGCTGCTTACATATGACACGTTCCCAAGACTGACAACCCTGTGCCCAAAGTGCACAGCCTCCTTATACCCATCCTACAGTGCACAACACAAAGCTCAACTATTTTTATCTCTGTAATGGGAAGGCCATGGTTCTCCTTCATCTCCATCCATCACCACAATCTTCTCCCAAGTGAGGTTTGAGCAAAGCAAAACAAGTAATGATGGATATTTCATCTCCGCAACCCCTCACCACCACCACCTAGACACTTCCTGGAGGGACCTTTAGCTTCCTTTCACAGGGTCCAGCCCTCCAGCCTGTGATCTCCCCCAGCCTCTCTCAATAGGACTTCCTGCTGTAAGGAAGAAATTACTTTCTTCAGTTGACTTTTCCTGTCTGAGAGACTGGAAACAGAAACAACAAATCTGATGAGGACAGGACTGTCCCTGGAGTGAGGGTCATGGGCTGGCCTGCCTGGCTTCAGCAGGCAGGGAAGCTTGATGATCTCAGAGCCTTCCAGGTCTATCCATTGAATCAGGTACAATGCATAGACCTCTTAAAATCATCCGCTCCCTCCACAATGGTCTTCCTATGGCAACTTGAGGTTTTCTTCTCTTTTAAAATCAATTAGTATGAAGCCATTTTACAAGAGCCTTTCTGCAGGATAGCTATTCCCAGTGAAAATACTCCTTCTATTGCCTCCATCCACATTGCAACTCCCTCAAGAAGGGCAGAGGGATGGTGGGAAGGGCACATTACATTTGTAGCCCAGATAATGTTACTAACTTCACTGAAAATGCTTCCAGAAACAAGCATGCTGGTTGGCACATCCAGTACACAGTTGGGAGTGTGCTGAGTTAACTTGATTGGTGGTTTTAGTGTGTTGCCTACAGTTTCCAGAGGGACCCATTGGGGGTTGTGGAAGGTAACTAAGAAAAGCTGTTTTGCTGTCAGCCAGCAAAAATTTTAAGGGGTCTGAACACAGACTGTGAAAACCTGAGGGTTCTGTGAATCCAAAAAGGCCAACAGCTCGGATGAAGTGTGTTTTGGGGCTGTTTCTCCTGTTTCTTTCCCGCTTGTCACAGAGAATGTGGAATAGAAAGAGGCTGTGTCTTCTGCTGTTGGATGGGAGTTATCTACAGGAGAAAACCGTAATCAACCTCAAAACATGACTGTGTTTGCTCCCTCCTCCCCTCGTGTATGGGACCCCTGTGGTTTTGGTAAGATGTGTCTGCACCTGGAGGAGGGGAGAGCTTCCCACTACAGCAGCATGGCCACACTCAGGCTTCCAGCTCTGCACTGTGCTGAGCAGGGCAAATCGGGGGGAAACAGAGAAATAATATGAGAACGGCTGGAGAGCTTGACTGTGGGCTGAGGGATGTGTTTGCAGGACCAGCAGAGGTGGACACTGGAAGGGCTAAAGAGAAAGGATAGAAAGCGTGCCTGTCCAGAGTTTCCCCATCTGCTCCTCAAGGGTTGCCTCACCTTTTAGTAAACATTTCTAATACCAGGACTCCTCTAATTCTAATGTTTCACACAAGGACTCCCCTGTGCCTTTCTGGTTTCATTCTGTTTACAATATTTCTGCCCTCTGGGCAAACCCTGCACCACTCACCTCTGCCTTGTGTGCCTTTAGCCAGCTATGCTCCCCAACCCTTCCTTTGCACATCAACACTCCAGATTTGGGTCCTGAAGAGAGAAAAGTACTTTTTCTGGGTTATTTTAAACAAGTGTGCATCCATATCAACCTGTGTCATGGGGCAATATCAGTATCAACTCCTCTTCCCACTTTCTTGCAAGCTGCCTAACTCCAACACCTGCCAAGGGACAGTCACTCAGTCCCGCTACCACCAAGACTCAGGACATAGCACTATCTCCATGACTGCACTAAAAAATGGGCTGTGAGCTTATGGCCTGGACAAGGGCACCTTTGCCTGGGAGAAGATGGTATTTGCCTCCTTGCAGCCAGCCTCCTTTTGCTGGGTTTACTCAGATTTGCTCCCAAACAGATGATGTCCCAGACTCCAGTGGTGTCCTAGCATCCCAGTTCAGTGTCACCTGTGAATATCAAAAAGAATGTTTTTACCTCCTCATAGAGCCAGGGTGACAGATGGGCTACCCTGGGCATCTGGGTGCCCCACAGCTATATCTACTATGGGTCTCCTGCCCACATACAGGACCAGCAGCTCCTGTGCCAGTGCATGTCTTGCTGTGACTTTCCACCCAATCCAGTGAGCCACAACTGCCCCTCCAACCCCACAGGACATCTCTCTTCTGGTAACAGCAACCACAGTGAAGGCAGGCTTAAGCTAAGCTGTTAGATTTCACAAATGCAGCCAGGCCGGCATACAGCCAGACACCGAGGCTCTGCTGATATGTGCTAACTCATTAAACGACCATAATTTAATTGCTTGCAATTGTCCGTCCATCCCCTGAACTCCATACTCACCACAGCACGGGGCATGGATGGTCTCCCATCCCTGCAGCCTTCCCCCGTCCCCGGCAGAGCAGGACCCACAGTGGCAGCAGGGGCATGGGCATGGCCCCCAGCCCAGTCAGTCCATCAGTGCCCCCAGCACTGGTATTACAAAATCATTATGGTGTGGAAAAAAATGAAAGCAGCCAAAAGGTCTCAATGGAAAATTAGGGTGAAAGGAAAATTAACTAAGAAATACACAGCCTTGATGTTGATTCACTACAGAATATTTATTGTCCTTTCATGCGTCTTGCTTGCTCTCCTAACAAATATCATATTTTTGAAAGAACTAGTCTCCCTATTCCATTGCTGCCTCTCTATTGCCCTTTCTCTCTCTTGCTAGCTCTGTCTCTGCCTCTCTGATACCAACTCTGACAATCCGTGTGGTTCTGATGGAAAATTCATTAGTCGTCACTTCTTTTTTTTTCCTTCCCCATTTTCCCAGTCAGCTTCGCGCCTGATCTGTCAGCCTCTTCCATCCTGATTATCTGGAGACGCCAATTTCAAAGAGACATCTTAATAGTGATGTCAACGAATTAATTAGATGTGTTAATGAGCTAAAAGCAACCCAAATTAAATTAATGCAGTAATAAGCACAGACAGCAAAATTAGCTCCAATTTCTGTAAATGATTCTGAACTGTACACAACATCTCATCCTGCTAGAACATTACCATCCCCCAAAGCTAATCAAGAACTCCAGTGCAATTAACTGCTTAATTACAAAACACACACACAGCTCATAGATCCAGCAGCAGGAGGGGTGCGCTGGGCTGCCGAGCGAGTGGGGAAATTCTCTGCAACAAACACTGTGCGTTGGCCCTGCAGGAGAGGCCCCCTCCAAAAGCACTCCCTAAGCTCCTAAAATGGGGTGACCCAGCACAAGGGCAGGAGCAGGAGAAGGGTGGCTGAGCATGCTCCCCAGGAGCACCCCACATGCCAGGTCCTACCATGGGACAACCAGCATGGCCAGTGATGCTCACTGGGCAATGCCCAGCACGGTCCCACCAGCAGAAGAGATGTGCCCATTGTGCCGCGTTGTTTATTGTGTTTATCAAACTGGGGGCTGCATGGAGAAGCCTAATTGTCCAGCTCTGATCTACTCCCCTGGGGATGAGTGGGAAGCCACTAATAGCTTTGCAGAGCTGCTCAGGTATCTGATTAGCTCTAATTGCAGCTGGGAAGACAGAGGGAAGAAGCAGGATAGCACTGCAGATGGAGAGACAGGGAAGAGGATGGTGAAAATGGGAAGAAAGAAAGGGCTGTGGGAGATGGATAAAATTCCCTGGGATGGGGTGGACACATGAAGAAGGAAAGAGGAAGGAAAGGTCAACAGAGGAATGACAGATGCAAACAAACAAAAAAAAAAAACAAAAAAGGAAAAGTCAGGCAAACAAAGAACTGGAGCCAGAAACAAAGGGAAGGAAGGCGAGACAAAGAGGGCTGCACGCTGCCAGGCCCTGCCGAGCAGCTGGGTCAGGAGCACTGGTGGAGATGAGAGCAGGACTGACCAGGCCCCATCCCGTCCCCACAGAGCTGGGATGTGCTGGGAATGGTGGGACATGCAGCCGCCTCACTGCAGGATGACACTGTCGATTTGGAGGTTGTGGAGTCATTAGTTCGCCTGGTAAATGAGGAATATTTGCAATAAAGATGAGGGCAGAGATTTGCTGTGACAAATAGCATCTCTGTGTTTCTCTTTTTTTTTCCGCCTTTTATTGCAATTAGTTCGGTCTGTTAATAAGCAAAGGATATTTTTAGTTAATTTCAGTTCCAGTTAATTGATTCAAAAGCGAAACCCAGCAATTGCGTTAATTGATCCATGCGTCTTATGTTGTAGCGGTGAGGTACTCTCCGGGCAGCTGCCATCGCTGAGGCTCGTAACAGGATAGGCAGGATGAAGAGCAGGGGGACAGCAGAGCCCCTGCCCCAAGGATCGGGGTGTGGGGGACACACCACCTCCAGCAGATGTGCCACTTGCCCCTTGATGCAGAATAAGCTGCAGGGCGATGGCTTTTGCACACCCAACGTGGGAATCGTGTCAGCCCCTGTGGAAGGTGGCATTTGAGCACCGCAGCAGAAATGTTCATGACAGAAAGCTCAATGAATGGGATGCCCTGGCTGGTTCCATCCCACAGGATGTCCAGCCTGGCATGCTGTCTTGGGTGGGCACAGCAGGAGATGGTGTTTAAGGAGAGCGTGCTTCCTGGGCCACTTTCCTTTCCCCTCGCACACCCCAGCTCCCTGAGCTGTCTCAGCAGGGATGCTGGAGGGTGCATCCCTGCTCACAGATTTTATCTGCCACTTATAAAGCTGTTTCCATGAGTTTGTCTAATCCCCTTTTCCTCCCATGGCAGCAAGTTCCCAAAGTTCACTACCTGCCATGCCCAGTAGTTCTTTCTTTTATCTATCTCAGACTTAATCTCCTTCTGTTTTCAGTTGAGTACCCCTTGTTCTTCTATTATAGGATTTGGTGAACAGCCGTTCTGTGTCCGGCTTATCCACTGCCTTCAGGATTTCCTACCCCTCAGCCAAATCCCCCCTCAAGCCTTTTCCACCTCTGCCTCTCAGGCAGCGTTGTTCTCTACCTGTGTTGAGTGTCTGCATTTTGTTACAAAGGATTGGTCCATCCTTTTTACTGGGAAACTAGACCTCCTTAGGTGTTGACTTGATTTTAAGTCTCTCATACCTACACTGCTGCTGTTCCCCAGATGAGAGTCCTCACAGGCACAAGTAGCCAACACTTAGCAGAATTTTCATTCAGTATTCCATAGTTTGTCCTGCACCTGACTGCTGCTTTTTTGGAATTCTGGTTTCATCACTACAAACAGAAGCAGCCTCCACCTCTGAACCCACAAGCCTGTGCACCCAGAACCTCACAGCTGAGGTTTGCAAAGGCCAAGCAGATTGTTGTCATCTTGCTCACACATCTGCAACAGGCATATGTACACAAATGGATCATATGTGACTTTACAAACTGTGTTAAAGTCCAGTGGCAACTGGGCTGATAGCAAATCAGCCATTGGAATAATCCCCAGCACTGGGCACTTTTAAGATTCAGCTGGATATGGTGCTGGGCCATCTTATCTAGACTGTGCTTTTCCCAAGAAAGGATGGAACAGAAGATCCTCGAGGTCCCTTCCAACCTGGTATTCTATGATTCTATGACAGCTTTTCAGATTGTTTCCTCTAGCAAGGTCTGAGAATAATTCCCCATATGCCTTCCTGAAATACCTGTTGATATAGGTCTCCTCTGTTTCCTACAGACTGTTAATGTTCTTCTTGCCTATTCCTCCTGATAGTTCCTCATGTCAATTCGCAACCATCTAATCATTTCCAAGGGAAAAACAAAACTCCTGAGGCAGATAAACCAGAACTGTCAAACACTTGAAGAGCACAAGCCATAAATTGGATCTCACTGTAATAGGGACAGTGCAAACAGAAGAACACTTGGGCTGTGATCTACAAACCCAGGTTTGAAACAAGATGCAGATTGTGAAAGTGATAAATGAAGAGGCTCTTGGGTTTCTCTGCACTGTCTTGGGGACCAACAAGCAAGTCTATGGGATCAGCAAGCAGTTCAGCATCTCCTGAGCTATGCGATGGCCATCCCATGTAAGGGTGTTTCACAGTAATTCACTTTAAGTAGACAAAATTTTCCTGGCAGTGATATAGCTTCAGAAATGGATCAAAATGAAAAGCAAACCATCTTGGAGGCTATGAAAAGGGGTTTCTAAATAATAAATTTTAAGGCACAAAGAAACATGATCAGTAAGGTAAAAGTAGGTCTTGAAGCAGCCCTGCTCCTGAGCCATGCACCAGCCCTTTGCATCACTTGCTCAGTGGCCCAAAATGACCATGAACTGTGTGACCCCATGCAAGAGGGACACCTCTCTGCCCTTCTCTGATTAACCCTCCAAAGCAATGGTAGGATGTGTCATCCACGCCACGCTTTGGCACAACTGTTTGTTTGACGCTCTGAGAAGAAATTCAAAAGTTGTTTTTCCTGTTCTTGAGGAGAGCTAAAGTTGTGATAAAAATGGCACATAACGGAACATAGTCTGACAATTTTGTACCTGGCCTCCTCCTTACTGCTCTCACTTTGATTTTAAGAGTAGGAGTTACATTTTAAGACAAATAATGCACTTTCACAGGGATGTTATGGATGTCATTTCAGTCTCTGCAGGCTACATACCATGGCAGTGAGAACTAGTGATGGACAGAGAGAACTTGCTTGGTCACTGCACCTGTGTTATAGCTAAAGGCATACCTATGAAGGAGCCTAATAGAAGGAAGACTTTTCAGAAAGTGCTTAAACAATCTTCTAGTACAGGGCCTAATAGTGAGCCCTCTGTGCCAGGAATGTATAGCTCATCATCGTGCAGTTTCCTCTCTTCCAAAATTTTTAAATGGGATATTATGATCCACATAGAAAAATCAATAGATGCAAAGCTGGGCAGCGAGCTGAGCTTCTTCAATGTGGTTGGCTCCAAGAGAAATCAGCATCTCTCAGGACCAAGGTGCAGGTCCCAACAGCTCAGCCAGCACGGGGATGAGGGTAACTTCCCTTATCAGAAGTGACAGGGACAGTTTGTTTTTAGTGCTTGATGGGAAAAGTTGAAGGGCGAGGGTGCTCTACAAAAATGCTGCAAATCACCCACACTTTAAAATCCTAGTCCTTAATTGGTCAGCATATTTTTGAATAATTTATGGTGAATTTGGCAGGTTGCTGTGATATATAGTGTAATATGCAGGTAGAATACTTTTGAAACAGAAGTTAATACTTTCCAGGAGAAAAAGGAAATAATTGTGTCAAAACAAGCCTTAACCACTGAGCTTTACCTGTTTCTCAACACACAGAAGTTTGCAAACATTGAGTCCCATTAAAGCAAAGGAGAAGCACACATATGAGTCTGTCTGCCTTGAGAAGAAAATATTCTTCACAAGTGCCTTTCTTGCTGTTGAATGATCAATCCACCATCTGCTTTTATTTATTCATGATTTCTCCGTCTACTACAACAATATTGACATTAAATACAGCTTTGGCTTATTAATTTTTTTTTTCATTCATATGTATTTTAAGTCAATTTTATTGACTTCTCCTTGGCTTGCTCTTTTAGCTGTTAGCTTGTTTTCCAGGCTTGTAGGTTGGTGCCTACCCTTACATCCATTTCCCATGTTTTCTTTCCAGCTCCTTGCTTCTGCTTCAGATATCCACCAGAGAGTACTTTCCTCTCCCAGATCCTGTGGGTGAGCTGAATTAAGATCCTGTTGACTGGACTAAAAATTTTCCGAGCTCAGGCTGCATGTTTGGGGCAGTCCTGCTTGTCCCAGGATCAACAAGGCTCCTTGCAACTGCTCCCAGACCCTGTAGCTATTTCAAGGTGATAGAGACAGGTCATCCACATCCCAAAGAGACCATCAATCTCCCCCACACTGGGCATATGCAGATGTCACTTGTTCTCAGTAACATTTATGTAAGTCAGGACAGACAGTTGTTAACTATTTGACCTCCTTCCTATGCCATTGCTCCTTAAGATCCCAGGCCTGGCTAGGACTGCACATCTTTTCAGAACCTACCTCTGACTTCAACCTGACACCTCATGACTCTTCCACATCCTCTTCATTCACCTCTTCACTGCCTAATCTCACTTTCAAGCAACACCAACCACACCAAATGTCTAAGCAACAAAAGGCTCCCAGCTAAGGACCACGTCTCCATTCAGAGCGTAGCCACTGATTTGGAGGAAGATTTTGCCCACAAACACATTTTCAAGTCTTCGATCTTGCTCTTAAAATGCCATCCCTATGAAAGGGGGACCATCCTACCCCGCAGCAGCAATTCACAACCCTGTACCCCCAAATAGCTCTGTCTCCACTTTTAGGGGTATTGCCACAGAGTCTGTCACTGTTTTCCGTAGGTGTTTTCCCTGCCTCTCCAGTAATCTTGCTTTTACTCTGCTTCTGCAGCTTTATCTTCCCTGTGTCCCTCACGAGTCCATACTCGTTCCTCTTTGTGCTCCACTCTGATCACTCCTTCGCCTTTTTGTCATATTCTTCACTTGTGAAGTAACAACCTGTCACATTCATAACCTCTTTGCACCAAAAATGTTCTTTGATCTGTGTAAACTACATTTGATGCTGAAATCCTTGATATTAATATCTTTTGTTTGTGTGTCAATGTTCTCTAGAATCTAATTAAGCAATGTTTTGAGAGCATTATATATGTTTGAACAATTTGGCAGAGCAGACAATATGAGCTATTGACCTGCAAGGATAAATTGTGCTTGCAGATCCCAGGAATTCACACATGCATGCTTCTTTATGCTATTTCTTCTGAAATATGTGCATTCGGAAAGAGGCCTTGCTTTGTAATAATCTCTGCAAGGCTTAATCAAGTATCTGCTCGTACCTTTTACTGTAATTGCAGTGGCAGTTACATCAGGGCGAACCAGAATCAGGTTTAAGCTAACCAACAAAAAACAATAATAAAATAAAACAAAGAGCAAGTTCTACCCAAACGCTAATAACAGAGATTATTCAATCAATAGCCTCTTGTTATGAATGAATAGGCTAAATTGCCTTTGAATGATGTAAAGATTGGCAAGGCATAGGTCAGTCTAATATAACTACTTACCCTAATTTGACTTCAGCAATTTGAGAGGAGCCATCGGACGGCTGCGGGTTCAAGCCCACCGTAGGCGGGGGGTGGCCGGGCGCAGTGGCGATGCTGAGCACATCCTCGGACGGTGCACAGGGGCTCTGCGGGAGATGGGGATGCTCAGCACCCAGTGGTAAGTGCCTCATACGTCTGCTGGACTGGACCATTGAGAGGGTTTTTAGAAGAGAGAGGGAGGAAAAAGAGCAATGGCAAGTTGTAGGAAGGCGAGGTGGAGAGACAGCACCGCAGGGTGAGGAGCTGTGGCATGCAATCACTGCTGGCCGTGTTCACTAGAAAAGGTCTTGCGATTAAAGCAAGAAAATTGGACCATGTTTCTGAGTTTCCCCCACCTTGACAGTTAAGACTGTTCAGATGTAGCTACCAGGTAAGACCAGCTCCCAGTACTGGGTTTGGAGCCCAGATTTCCCCATCCATCACAGATATTTGCTGCTGGATGGAAGATACAATATCAATACAGGAGGGAGAGGAGATCTTGGGGCATGCAAGTTTGTTAAGGAGCTGGAAATAAGGGGGCCCAGCACATCAATGATGACAGCAAAACTCACCATGTAGCACTGGGAACACTGGCTGATGGTGCCACGGGACTTTGCAATACTGGACTGGGAAGGAGTTACAGATTTAGCTTGGAAAACAGGCATGTTTTTAACGGTGGTGATAATTTACCTCTAACCACTTGCCCAACCCTGCTGCAAGGCACAAACCTATGACTGGAGCCATGAATGTGTCTCTGTTCCTAGAGAAGCAAGTAGAGTGCAGGCTGGGTAAAATAAAGGGCACTTTTGCACAGGAGAGACTTGATGAAAAGAACAGGCAGAGTTTTATTGCCTGGAGATACCCCAAACATCACCCCATCCCTCACCTCTGCTCTGCTGGTCCCAAACAGCAGGAGCCCCTGTGGCTAAAGTCAAAGTCCAGATGAGGGCCACCAGCTGGTCCAGCCTTGCTCCCAAGGAACCCTGTACCTCCTGCCAAAATAATCATCTCTCCCCAATTGATTCCCTCAGTGAGCACCAGCACAGTGTCAAGGACGTCTGATCTGCCCATGCCTGCCACAGAGGATGCAGGGAGAAAAATGTTCTCAAAGGGAATCTGAGCTTTTCTAACACTTGCTTCTTTTGCAGGATGGTTTTGCATCCCTTTTCCTGCTAACAGATCATGTCCCAGTGTTGTTCACAAACATACCCATTTTGCATCGTGGATTGGGTCAAAGCAGCAGCAGCAGCTCAGGGTGGACGGAGGGCCACAGGGAGATTTCACCTCTGTCTTGGCATGGGGAGAAACTTTCCTGAAGCGCAGTGCTTTTCCAGTATTCAGGCATCCTGTGCCTTGGGCTCTTCCAGAAACAACACAGTGCCATCTGTTGGCTTCCTCACCCTGTGATGGAGCTAAACACTCCAAAGTCCTAGGAAACAGAAGAAAAAGGAGGAAAAAAAAAGTTAGATGTGCCCCGGGTTTTCCCAAGCTGCTGCCTGCCCTCCTCTCTAACTTCTGCAGGCAGAGATGATGGCTCTGGCAGCGTGAACACTTTGCTTTTCCATCTGATGCCTGGCGTTGCGTGTGAGCTGGGCCATGGTGCTGCTCTCCTCATGGCTCTGCTTCTCCAGCATTAATGGTGATGGTGACAGCTCAGTCCCGGGGGGATGCTGGATAATTAACTACCACCACCATGCACTGTGTTTCTTTCAACACACCTTCCTGGATTTTTTTTTTTTTTCCAGGTGGAAAAGGGTTTGTTCTTTTCAGGGATATGCAGATGTAGCATGACCCTGCTGGAGCTACCAACATTCAGAAACCCCAGATGGATGGACAGCACAGGCAAAATGTGTCCAGAGTTCACATAACTTCACAGTAAACCCTACACAGCTGACTTCAGCACAGCAAACCGAGCAGAAATGGGCACCTTCCAAGGAGGCTTCAGTTCGATGTGCTGCTTGGTAAAGGAACAAGTGCCCTGCCCCACCTGTGCCTGGGCTGTCTTGCTGTGTTTTAGCTGGAAGCACCTACATGGAGGTGGTGGGTGGATTTATGGCCATGCATTGCTTGCACGTCAGCTTCAGTGCTCAGAGATGATTCAAGCTGAATAGCTCTGAACAAATGCAGATTATATTAACGCTGTACAGGATTAAGGAACAGGAAATTTTCTGCTCTGGACAGTTTTCATTGCATTAAAGAAATAAAAAAAGCCAGAAAAAGCACTAATATGGAGGGAATGGAGGGAGTTTTTCTGGGTTTTTTTTCTGATTTTTTTTTTTAACCCACTTCTCTTACTGGAGGTGAACATTTTGCAAGCGAACCCAGAGATGGTGGGCGACAGCAAGGCACTGAAAGATGTTGCCTGGAGCTGGGCAGGATATCCTACCCTACCTCCTCTCCTGCCTTGAATTCTCCACCTGCAAATGCAGACAGTGCTGCTGTGCCCTCCACCTCATGGGAGGAGCACAAGGCTTCATTTCTTCATACCTGCAAATGGACTTTGAAGATGCAGAGCTCTCTATAGATGTAGTTATTCTTGCTACAAAACAAGATGTGAAAAGTGAGAGGGATAAAGTTCAGCTGAAGACCTCTCTCATTACAGATAAAATAGTGTCTTGAATGATGTATGGATAGAAGTTTTCACCCCTTCCACCAAGAATGCAATTATCACCTGGAGTAGTTTCACTCTCTAAATTACATTAAGTTCACACAGGTACAGAACAACCATGTTTGGTTTGAATGTGGCCTAAGCAGTGGAAAGGGTGAGAGGGGGTGACAATGAGGTGTCCCCATCCTTATCCATCTGCCCCAGGTGATGTGCTGGGGGTTCTCCCTCCATTCCCAGCACACAGTGGATTTTAAGCAGCAGGTCTTTGCTGCTGTCTACCCAGAAATGTCATTCTTCCACTCTGGAAAGTGGGACTGGAGAGATCCCTGTGAAGTGCACTGAGTTATTTAATAAGCCAAGCTGGTGAGCTTGGCAGCACGAAGTTAAGGACGGGACACCCGCGGATCTCAGCCCCAGCACTGCTGTTGCTGAGGATGGGTCCTGCTTTTTGCACCCAGGCAGATGTCCTTGCACTTGAGACAATGGTGCTGGGGCCTCAGTGGCCACAGGCCAGACACTGGGGAGACAGTCTGGGGGAAATCAAAGGCTTCTAAAATTTTCTACATCCCTTACAGCAAAACTAAGTGGAGGAAACGTTTGAGTCACTGTTTCCGAGCTGAGATGTTGTGCTTGTTTCTGTGCTCTCCCGTGGGATGAGCTGGAGCACGTGGGCGACAACCTGCACGTCAGCTCCAACCACCATCACATGGCAAGGGCTATTTCTTTCTGGAGTTTTCTTAATAATTTTTTGAACCCAAGTAGATACAAATTTTAAAGAAAATAATTTCCTGACCTGCTCCTTCATTGCTATTAAACCCTCGGATGTTTTAGAAATACAGAAAAAGCACCAGCACCAAGTGGTCCAAGCTGTATTTTGGGCGCAAGGATGCCACATACCAGGGTGATTCTGAGCAAGGCAGCAGCCACATATGTGCCTCAGTTTCCCCTTCCTTGAGCTGTAGCTCACACCTATTGACCTATGTGCGAAATGCTTTCTAAACCATGCATGAAAGGCCTTACACAAGTAGTTATTAATATTAATAATAATAATTGTTGTTGTTACTAAGCCAACTATAAAAATAATTTTTCAGAGAAACAAAGTGTCCTGTCTCCCGGTGATAGATTACAGAGATGCTAGAAATTACTCACAGTATGAAGCTGTGGTTTCCAGTCTGGTTCCTTTCAATAAATTATAGACCCAAGCCCCGAGTGCACACAGTTTACCAAAGTAAATTCAAAGCAGGCAGAAAGTGTATCCTCCCATCAGTTCTGCTCATGAGCATTTGGGGTTTGTTCCTGAGGAGGAGAAGTTAAACATCCCCCAGCAGTTTCCCGGCACCTTTTGCTGGGGCTGGTGGGGACGTGGCAGGGCAGCTGGCCCTGGGCTGTGCACAGGGAGAAGGAGGGTCCTGGTGCAAATAGGGATTCCCAAGCAAAGGGGACATGTCCTGGCCTCCCCATGCCCATGCACCGCCACCCCTGGATGCTGCTCAGCCCTCGTGCGCTGCACCCCACAACCTTACTAGGGTGGCTGCCTCTGCCCCTGCATCATCTTTTTTTTTTATTATTATTATTTTTTTGTTTTGTTTTGTTTTGTTTTGTTTTTCATTTTTGGGTTTCTCCACCCTTGTTTATCCGCTAAATTCCTTCCAGATGGGGCTGCTGCTTTTCCTCCTTCCTTCACGCCGGTGCCACGCGAGCGGCGTGCGGAGGCTGCCCATCGGCAGGTGTAGGGCAGAGCGCAGCATATGCCGCGGGTTTGGCAGCACCGGCTGCGGCGGCAGCTTCTGCGCGCGTCTCGCCGGGCAGCGCTCAGCTGGGACCTGGCGCCGCTCGCAAACACCATCTGGCCTTGGCAGGCCTGCCGCCCGAGGAGCCGTTCCCTGTGCCGGCAGCACGGACGGACGGACGGACGGTGCCAGCCACGCTCGGCACAGCCAAGGTGCCGCAACGCCGCTGGGGACCGGGTTTGTAGAAGTGACTGGGGGGTGTGTTGCTGGGAGCCTGACCCTGTGCCAAGGGGAGAATGTGGCAAACCTCAGCTGCATTAAAACAGTTTGCGCGTCATCTCCATGGCCCTCCAGAAGCCTGCCAGCCCCTCCAGCATCAGACGGTGGGGAGGAGGCACCAGGAGGCTTCTCAGCATCGCAGGGAGCCCTCCCTGATGTGACACGGGGGGCTCCAACACACTGTGGTGAGGCAGCGGCCTCTGCTTCCAACACCAGAACCAGCCCAGTGCAGGCAGGAAAAAAGCCACAAACAGGAATTATTCACAGCAGAATGAATCTCCCTGCTGGGGGGGGGGTCTGCCATGGAAAGCTGCCCTGTGCCTCTGACCAGCACAGCACACCTGGGTATCTGTGCAGCACCCTGTCTCCTCTCATGGCAAGTACCAGCATAAAAAACATTCCTGAATGTCTGGACTAATGTCAAAGTGAATAAAAAATGAAAGAAAATAAAGAAGACTTCATGGCAGTCTAACAAACTCCTTCACACAAAGTCTGCTACAGATATGTGCAGGATACATCCCACTCTAGGACTTCAGGATAAAGATGAGTCCATTGGTTTGATCTTCATGTTGCTCACACATTTATCTGTACCTTGACCACAACCCTTTGACTTCCACCCACCTTCCAGGAAAGCCCTGCTCCTACCACCACTCACAAACCCCTTCCCTCCGCACACTGCCAGGACAAGGCTTGCACGATCCAGCAATGCCGAGTGGTGGCACCAGCTCTGGCTTGGAAACACCTGAGCTGTGGCAAGAAGCACTTCTGCCCTTGCTGACATGTCCAGTTCTCCCAGCTCCCTGCCAAATGCAGTTGCATCTCATGATCACGGTTGCAAAAGAAAGGGGCATAGGAAGCCTGCAAGGGAGAAACATTTAGCTCCCCTCTGCATACAGCAAGGGACCGTTTCCATCTTCTGGGACAGCCTCTGCAAAGCCTGACCATCACAGGAGGGTATGTGCAGGAGATAAGACTTTCTAGAATAAGCTGGGATAGCAAACACCTTGTCCTCCCATGGAAGGAAAGGGTGGTTTCACCGCTCACCTCAGCTATATCATCGTCAGGAGTAGCAGCTGTTGTGAGTCAGCAGGACGATGCACACTTTGGCTCCCAGTGGGACTCTTTCCAACTTGCTTGCCCACATAAAGCCCATGTAAAGGCCTCACTTCACCAGGACCTCTCTCATTCAGCAGTTTTGGGCCTCCTGCTTGCACAGGGTGGGCGTCCCATGATGCAAGGGTTTATCTGGCATGCTCTGTGTTACATCTTCTCAGAAGATATGATCATCATGCTTCTTTCCATCTTCACCACATGGTGAGGCCCAGGAGCTCAGATTAAGGCTTGGATTCCAAATCTGGATCCGTAACTAACACTAGGAAATGACCCACTGATGCCACCACAGCCTCCCTGTGCCGCAGGTCTGTGTCAGCCACACCAGGCACCACCTGCTTTGCCAGGAGGGCACCTGAACCCCTCTGCCATCCCTGCTAACAGTGAAGGACCTACACCACCTCTTGTAATGTCCCTGACACCTTTCAGAAGATAAGAAAAGGGGATGAAGAAAATAGCTACAAATCAATAAAGACTTGCAAAGCTCTGAGAAAAATGAATGTAGGGAACGTCAACAGTCTCCCTCTGTTGAGACTACCAGGAGATGAAATCACTGAAGTTGCTCTCACCTACCATCCTGCTGGGGCCTGGCAGAGAGACGAAGCTCTGAAACTTGCTCTGTCTGTCTGTAGGGAGGAGATGAGATGGCTGCAGCACCTACAACAGAGGTCTGAAGCTTGATTCAAGTGCAGCAAAGCAGCTGCTGAGCTCTGGTGCTCCAGGATACAGGGAATGGGTGCTGGCCATGAGAGCAACCATCACCTGCCTCTGCCCTGGCAATTCTGTCCTCTCCCAAGAAAATTCCCATTTCTTCCTAGCCACGTCCACTAGAAACCAGCTCACCAGTAAAAACAGTTTGCACCCACACAGAGATGGTGCAACATCAGCTACTGCAATTGGCTTTTTTTGTATGTGTTCAAAGCTGAGTAATGCAACTAAATGGCTTGGACCTCAGGACCCTGCAGTCCTAGACAAAGTAGCATATCATCTCTGCAACTGCACAAGAAGTAAGCACACAAAGTCCTGGCTGCACTGGAGCAGAGCTTCTCACAGGGTCCTTTGGCTGCTATTTGCCAGCAAATTCTGGATGCAATTATACTGATACTTGTACATACTACAAGTGTCAGCAACACTACACCCAAACTCACCGGTGCATCTGCTGGTGTCTACCAGCGTAATGTACCCAAAGCTGATTTCTATTTCCCTCTCTCTTGAAAAGGAAACTGTTTGATTTCCTCCTTGCCAGATCCTGCTCTCCCAACTCAAGCAAAACAAAACAGGTTTTGCCAGCCCCCTGTGTGCCAGACGCTGCGAATCCAGGACAGCAAGGCAGTGCCTGCCCTGCCATTACTCTGTGCAGCACAGCTATATATAGATAAGTACACACACACATATCTGCACTACATAACTGGTTATTTTGCATGTAGAGCAGCTTAAAGACAGGTCAACCTCAAACTTAACTTGAAGCACTTTCGCTCGCAGGCCTTTCTAACAGTGTGGCTGGCCCTCTGGGCTCCGTCTAGCTTGGGAGGATGCTGACAAAGGAGAAAGAACGACAGATGCTCCCCATGCACGGATGCAAATAGAGATGGGATGAGGGGAGAATGGGAGCCTAAAGGGAAAGAAAATGAGCGTGCATGCACACACACACACACACAAGCACACAAAGACAGTCGAGACAAAGGAAAGAGGGACAAGCCCAAGGAGCGGAGCTGGAGAAAACCACCCTTCATGCTCGGTGAGGGCTGTTGGCAGCAGCAGCTTGTGCTGCTTCATGAGATCCATCCAGGACGTATCTGCGTCGGTGAACCAGAATCCTGATGCTGGTCCCTTTGATAAATATTTATCATGCCTGGCTCTCTATCACTTCAGTTTCCACCAGATTAACCTTGATTCTTCCAACAAAAAATGCCCTGATGTTCTGCCTGACACACACACCCCACACTGACCTACCCTCTCTGGATTCCCCATGGCCCTCGCTCCCATTCAGCTAAGGGGAGAATTTGCTCTCATCAATCAGGACCGCATTTCTCCCATGCCATGTAAATAATTTAGAGGCACAAGCATCCATGGCACTATTTATGTGCAGCCCAAACCCAGTGCCAGGAATCTTGGGAAAAGGGCCCAATAATATTGTACCAGTCCAAAGTAATTAAAGTGCATCATTACATATAAATTTGTAATTAAACACTTTAACGTAATCATCCCGCACAGCACGATTCCTGATGAATTAATTAAAAGAACTCTAGAAATTAATGTTTTACTTGTCACCATTGTTGTGCTAGCTGTAGCCATCTCCCCGACAATTCCTGCAGCATGTTGTGAAGTAATTATATAATTACTGGGGAAAGGGAAGGCCCGAAGTCCCAGCAGAGGAGAGACCTGAAACAAAGTGGAAATAGCAACTGCAAAAGGCAGAAGCAGAGCCTGGCTCCCCATCTTCATCCCCAACAGCGGAGAGGTTGTGAGAAGGAGGGGAAGAATGAGGTTTCCATCAGCTCCACATCATGAATGTGTTCTCCCAGGTGGGAACATCTTGCTTGTACCCATGTCTGTGCACACGTAGGGTGGCTCCTGTGCTCTCCTGCTGTCTGTGATTTGCTTCCTTCACCCCATACAAATGTCCTTCACCCCTACAACCTGTCCTGTTCTGCAGAAGCAAGGCAGTCACACTTACAGCTGCCACTCTCTGTATGTTTCCACCCATTTCCCTGCCTCAGTTTCCCCCACTTTCCACACCCTCCCAAAGTTCACTGCCTGAAGGGGGGTTTCCTGCCAGCCCCACTCTTAATCTGACCCTGCTTCCACACGGATCTCCTCTGTGGCCTACATTGCACTGGGCTTCAGTTCCCTTTCTCCACCCCCTACCTTGGATACAGCTGAACAACATGGCCCCTCAGGGCCAACCACATCCTCCCCATCTCAATGGCTTTGTTGAAGGGCCACCAGTACCATGTGCCATGTCGCCCCCCTGCTTCTGATGGGACCGAGCCCCAGGACATCCCCCCTGCAAGCAATGAAGGGTTTAAGGCTGGACTCAAACTGAATTGCTGGATGCAGAGGGTGTTGGTGCCCATCCATCCATCCATCCATCCGTGCATGTACACACATATATCTACACACAGCATGAGGCTCACTGCCCGAAAAACATGCCCGGGGCTGTGTGGCACAATGCACACGGGGTATTCCTGCAACACCAGAGCCCAGACTGTAAGTTACTGTCGCAAGGAGAATGTCTAGATATGTGTATATACAGCCCCAAGGTGCACCCACTCTGAGGTGGGAGCTGGGTGCCCATCAGTATGCTTGCAAGGAAGGGCTGCTCAGCTGCCTGCAGTGGGTGGCCAGCGGCCAGTGAACCTGGACAAGCCCCGGCAGGACCCAGCCGAGGTGGCAGGTGGCAGAGAGCCACATTCAATCCCCCTCAGCTGGGTGCCCTTGTTTTAACAGGATTTCTAGCACCATCTAAAGGTGTGGCTTCACAACCCTCTGTGCTGCTGGGGCTGCTGACAGCTCCAGCCACAAGGACTGTCACATGGGGTCTGTGCAAGAGGGAACCCCAAGGTAAATATCCCTCTTCTGCTACCCTGCAAGCTAAGTAGGGAGCACAAGGGGTTTTGAGGTGATCAGAGTGCGTGCTGGCCCACATGGTCCCAGCATTGACTCTCCTTAAAAAACTTAACCTGTGGCTGCAGCATTCTGTATTTAAAAGCACTCAGTAAGGCAAAAGCTCTCCCGTTGTGTGTTTTCCATGATGGTATTCCCAGTAGTTGTTCCTACTGCTCCTTGTGCCCCAGGAATATCCCTTATTATCCCAGGAACCATCTCTGGTGTCACCTAGATCATCAAGGATGCCACATCAGGACAAGTCTCTGCTTCCAACCTGTGCTTTTGTATCAGGACAGCCAGTGGTCTTGGGGTTTTTATCCTATTATTTTCTGCCTGACCAAAAACCATGAAATACAGCTTGGTTTTACAGTGGCAAGGCCAGGGGATCAGGCAGAATGGGGAAGGCTTGGAAAAGATGACAGCATCTTCTGGAAGAAGCATGGGATGGGAGCCCAGCAGCTTCCCTGCCCATACTAAGGGACCAGTGCAGAGTGTGACTCTGTTTCCCCATACAGAGATTATGCTTAACTGGGGCTGTATTAGTTAACATTTGTACAGCTCTTTGAAAAAAGAAAGTGTTTGAGGCTTTAAATCCTGCCAGTGGGAACAGATCAACAAGATTTCTAACCCTTTTGAAAAATTAAAGCTTTTGCCAATTAAGCTGGCAAACGCATGGATGTGAATCTAAAAACCTCTCGAGCTTGAGACCAAGACTGAAGCCTCCTGAGAACAGCCTCTCCTGGCTGTGTCTCACACTCCTCCCGCTCACCCGTGTCAGAAATATATCAAGTAACCAAGCTACAAGCCTTTTCAGCACACATATACGTGAAACCTAACTGGACTACAGATACAACAGCAGCAGAGCTACAGCTCTGGACATTTGAATGGACAACATCAACGTGCAGATAATGTCTTCTAGGTTGCTCGAACTGGTATTGCAAACACATCAAAGTAAAGCATAATTTCCTTTAATTTTGCACTGTAATTTGAGTTGCAGCTTTGATGCCACAAGCTATCGATGATCTCCATACATGTATCCATACCAGAATATGCATCGCCTATGTCTGGACCATGTCTACTGCTTCAGGGGTTAAGTCGCTACTTCCCAGTCTGCTCTGGGCTGCTCCTCTGCTGAAGGTGTGAGGCTACGCTCTTTTGGATGTCTCTGGGATTTGAGTGCAAAATTTTACTCAATATAAAGCAATCTGCACACCCCATCCCTACCTCCTTTTCAGGCAGATTTGCCCCTTTGCAAGCAGAGCTGATGATCATCAGCAGCACCAAGACAGAGACCCTGGTAATAACCATGGCTCAGCAAAGGGGAAGGGCCCTGCCTGTTCGTTGCACGCACACCTGGAGAGGACACGGGCTCCTCTGGAGTCACACAAGCTGAAGGGAAACAATGCAGGTCAGTGGCAAAGCAGCCCAACACCGTGATGATGGATGGTGAAGCAAACCATGTGATAACTGAACATTCCCTTCCTTTCCAGGCTAATTTCTATCCTGGGATGTTCCTGCTGGCTTTGGTTCAGCCACACACAGCTCTTGGAGGTTCACCTGGAGCAAACACACACAAACAGCCCATACCTACCTGGTGTGTCTCCACCTGCTCAGGATGCAGCTCTGTCCCAGTCCCGTGGAGCTGTGTTGTCGGGGATGTGCAGCATGGACACTGCTCCATGGGCCCGGGGAGGGAGAGTTCTCTTGCCTCTGTAGCAAGCTTGTCTCCAGCAAGCAGATGCAGGTGTTAAAGATACACTGGGAAGGAAAAAAGTCATATGTGTGTAAGAAGCACAAGGAAGCATATGAGGTTTTACTCACATGCCCAGCCTTTTGGTTGACACAGACAAGGGAAGACGCCCATTATTGCAAGACCTGTCAAAACAAGAAGCTACTACCCAGCCTTGTGTGGGTGCAGCAGCACAGGTGGATGGATACAACAGGCACATGTCACAATGCACATGTGCCCAAGCAGTGCTGCCCAAAGTGAAGGCAAGGGGCACCTGAGCAGCAGTTTCTGGTGAAGCCATCTATCCCATGGGCTTGGGCCTCAGTGCACTCCCAGCACACACCTCAGAGCCCAGCAGAGGGTGGCACTCACTGGGCACACAGGAGTTTGGAGATGCCAGCTCAAACCTTTGCTCTCCAACTGACCCATGTAACCTGAGAAAAGGCACTTGATGTCCCCATGTGTGGCTGAGCCAGGGCTGGAGTGCAGCCCGGAAGGGCTGCCCTGTGTGTGTCCTACCCCCTGTCACACTAACCCCAGGAAGGGTCCAGCTCATGGAGCCAGGGGCCCCTTCTTCACCCTTCCCTGCTCCCCAGTGGAACAATTTACCTTTCGGAGCAAGTCCAAGATATTAATTAAGATAAATCTACCTCAATTTTGAGATTCTCTTATCATGTAATTTATCAAAATTATGTTAATTATTTCTGTAGGGCAGCAAAATTATTACCTCTTCCGTGTCTGATTTGTATTAATATTCATAATTTAATAATTCAGCATCCAAGCCATCTGGTTTGGGGAGCCATGCTCCTTCCCCTCCCTCCACCAGAGCCAAAACACTCTTGCCTCTCTGCTCCTGCACCCGTCCAAGCAGCCCCCAGCTGGTCCCAATCCAAACCGTGCCACCCGCTCCTGTCACCGTCAGCGCTGGTGTCCCCTCTGGTCCCACTGAGGCTGCCGTGGCAGGGTCCTGATCCCCCAGGGAGGGGGAGCAGCCCCTTCCCCTGCGCCAGGCTGAGCCTCTGTCACCAGCGCTGTCTCAGCCCGGCAGGTGAGCGCAGCTGAATTGACATTTTCCACACTTTGTGATTTTTACACTGTAATTTGACATAATTAATGCCTACATTACTGCTGATAATTTAGCTAGTTAATTAAACTCGGAGGAGATAATTAAGGAGAGGCTACTGCTTGGACTGCTAATTGTTTTTGTCATTATTTTAGGGGCCCGACAGCTGCCGGCTGAGTCATCCTCCCCATCAGCTGATGGCCGCACGTGACCGCGGTGCCGTGGGCACGGGGCGCCGGGTGCCCGGTGGCTCAACCCACCACGGCCTGGCTGAGAGCCAGTGTCCGCCAGTGCCGCACAGCACAGGTGGCGAGCAGGGGCTCTGTGAATGCACGGCCTCAGCGCTGCTCTGGCCATGGGCGAGTGCCCCCCAGAAGAGAAGTGGAGACGTGGTGAGAGGTGTTAGTCAAGGAAGAACTGAGCAGCGGACAGAAAAGCGGTGTGGAGTGTGCTGGGGAGGGCGGATAGTGAGGATGTCATCAGTCCATGAAATACCCCGGGCACCATCAGCTCGTGCTGCAGAGGGGGTCCTGGCACACTTTGGGGATCATGTGGAAGCAGGGACACCAGCCACCCAGACAGCCCAAGAGCAGAGGAGACCTGAAATTCCCTACACGGCAGTGCCAAGTGCTCGCCCTGGCTCTGAGGAAAGCTCATCTGCCTGCAAGCTCCTGCGCAGGCAGGGGAAGGAGGGCAGCAGGGGATCCCTCGTCCCCATGTGGGTGGCTTCCCTCTTAACCCCACAGTGTTTGACCCAGCCCCAGCTGCCCCATGTCTGTGCTGCTGCAGCACGTGCCTGCTCCTTCTCAAGTGCTCTGGCTTCATCTTTAACTGTGGATAAGTCCAAACACTGAAAACAAAAAGCAGATGGGCAATGGACCCATCTGGTCCCCGAAGAGAAAAGTGCATCATCAGAGCTGTGTCCCTGCTCCCCACTGTGTTCTTCATCTCATGGAGCCCTCTGCCAGCCTCATCAGCACAATCCCACGCTGTCCAACCTAAACCATCCCCTGCAAGACTTTAAGCAAAGCCCCAGCTCCAGCAAGCACCTGATACTGGCACAAAGTTCAAAGCAACTTCATGTTTATAGCTCTTCCATGCCAAGCCACCTTTTCCTCCATCCTACTCAGCAAAGACCTAAAATCATGATGGAAGCAGAGGAGCTCCCATGGCCACTGGGTAGCTGCAGGAGCACAGCATATCCTGGCCATTCCTCCTGTCTCCCTGCAGCCCAGTGGGAGGAAGGCAGCAGGCAGCACAACTATCCCCTTATTTCTGCTCCATAGAATCTGGAGAAGCTTTGTCTGGCCTTCCTGATGTGCAGGGGACCCACAGCCTCACCCAGACCACCCAGCAGCACTACCCCACAGCCCTGGATGGCTGACATCTCTCCCCACCATGGGCAGCCCTGCCAGGCTCTTCGTTGCCGGAGATTTCTTTCCACTCTTTGCCTCCTGGCGAGCTCGGTGCTCTGAGCTGGAGGCTGGTTTGACATCTCAATCCAGAGATTAGGATGGAGACTGGTCACTTCCCAGTTCTGGCGAACACCCTTCAAATAATTTGATTAATCATCTTAGCCCCACTCGGCACAGTTGGCATCCTCCAGAATCAAAGCCTCTCCTGAAATGCTGTGTTGAAAAACCATAAAGCTGCTGTAAAGGTTCAACCAAGCATGGACCAAAGCAGAAGCTGGTACTCCAGAGGCTGTGTGCTGGGTTGGCTAAATATTCCCCCTAAATATCTCTACAGTTAGCAGTCAGAGACATGAGATGTGGAACAAATTGCACAGGGGTTGCTTTCCTTCTCTCAGTGTTAGGAGGAGATTTTTTTTTTCCCCTCCTGCATTTCTATTTATCACAATGCAAAAAAGAAACGTGCCAAAAGGGTTTTATATTTGCACTTGGAACAACAACATTTGGACAGCCCCAAGGATAGCAATTGCAGTAATCATGAAAAAGTAATACTTTGAGCTTCTGTAGTCCCTTTCATCCAAGCATCTCGCAGCACTTTGCAAACATTGGCCCTGATCCTGCAGCAGCCCATGCACATGGATCATCCAACACAGGAATTTATTCTGCTGGGTTCAGCAAATCAGGACTGTGGGGCTCTGCAGGGCTCTGGAGTCATTCACCTCGCTCACCGAGTCAGCTGCTCCATCAGCACTCACAGGGGCATCCTGAGGTATGTGTTGATATTTAAGTCTGAGCTCCTGGAGTCAGGGGATTGTGTTTCCATTTTTCAAACCTCTCCAGTCTGTCATCTTGGTGCAATCCTGTTGCGGTTTAACCACAGCCAGCAACTATGCGCCACACAGGCACTCGCTCACTCCCTCCTGGCAGGATGGGGGAGAGATTCAGAAGAGTCAAAGAGAGAAAACTCAAGGGTTGAGAAAAAGACAGTTTTCTAGGTAAAGCAAAAGCCACATGTGCAAGCAAAGCAAAACAA
>JAAGNO010014619.1:3868-41690 GCA_033439905.1 Ceryle rudis
CGCACGGGGCGCGTCTCGTTCCCCAAGCTGCGGCACCCCACCGAGCAGGTCTCTCATCATGGCCAAGGACAAGAGGTTCTCTCTCCTTTCCCCTCTCTCCCTCTGGCAGCCTGAGCCTTCATCGCCGTTGCTCTGATGTCAGTGGGTGATGATAACACGCTCACCGAGCTGGTTATCAGCCTGTCTTGGGCGGGATAGGAACATCAGCAGCTGCTGGCTCTGAAGGGGGGATTTAACCACTGCTGATGGGAGGTCTGCTTTAAAGCATGGAGCAAACAGACTCGCTGCAGGTGGAAAACTCCCTGAGAGGCTGAGAGCTCCAAAACCACAGGAATTTTCAGCAAATCTTTTCCTTAAGTGCCAATGAAGGTGACTACAGGGCTGCCGACTCAACTCTCCGACTGCTGAACACCTCGGTGATGCTCTGGGACGGACAAAGCCAGCGTTCCAGGCAGCAAGCTCTTAGCTTTGCTAAGCTTTGCTGTCTCATCTCCTCTGAAAATCTCCCTGAAAAAGGGCAGAAGCCTGAGAATTTAACAGAAAAGCTGCAGACTTCTCTTTCCAGTTCCATTCAGCAGCACGAACAGGTTGGAGCAATCTGTCTTGCTGCGTATGGGTCAGAGTCTCTCTACCACCAAAAAAAAAAAAAAAAAGTAATTATTTGGTCTATAAAGGGATTTTGATACCAAATAGTGAAAGAACTAAGACTTCCTGTAGCCAAATTCCTGCATAATACATAAAAAAGCAGAGACATCAAACAGCATCTTTCAGAAGCTTTCCAGCGGATAAAGAGCTGCCCTTGTAAAGAAACCAGGGGAACTGGGGTAGCATTTTGCAGCTCTTCTGGGGGGGAAATTCATGCTTTGTACCACCTACACTCACTAAGCAGGGCTCCCTAAGAATTTTAAGCAAATTTATTGCTGGTGAAGCACCCAAGCTAGGTGTAGAGAGCTACCACAGCCTCCACCCCACTCGACACTGAGCGTGTTCCCGTCGTGGGACAGCTAAGAGGGGAGCAACAGCCCTGTAGGGCAGCATTGGTGCTTTTCCTCCTATTTCCTAACAGCTCAGGAGATGAAAGGTCTGCGTCTTCGGACAAGATACAGCACTGCAAAGAGCAAGATAGGTTTCCCTACTTGCAGCAAACCCCCAGTGTTGACTCTGCGTCCGCGTATCCTCACCCTAAACCCAGTTTCTGGGGAAAACCTCACCCCTGGAAGGCACTCGACTCAGGCTCCATCACTTGGACATACCTTGGGTGTGTCAGAGCTGATGGTTTTGGTGGGGTTTCCTGAGAGGGACGCTAGCCCTCTCTGAACTGGACACTAGCCCTCTCTGAACTGGATGCTAGCCCTCTCTGAACTGGACGCTAGCCCTCTCTGAATTGGACACTAGCCCTCTCTGAATTGGATGCTAGCCCTCTCTGAACTGGACGCTAGCCCTCTCTGAACTGGACGCTAGCTCTCTGAAGTGGACACTAGCCCCCTCTGAACTGGATGGAGGCCAGCACACTCAGCTTCCCGTTAGCCAGGGAACAGACCTTTGCAGGGTTTTGCCCTTGCATTTCGAGACTTGTCTCACCGGCGCGTATCGGCACAGCCCGCGTCTAACCGCTCACGCAGCGGTCGCGTTTGTACGTGGCTCAACCGCAATCAAACTGGGATGGAAATAAGTAAATGACCTAGATATCAAGGGTTTCACATCCATTTTCTCCAACCAATACAACCCCTTTGAAAGTGTGTCTGATCAGTTCTGGTGTTCTTGGCAAGTCTCATCCCAACTTTCCATCTGCATCCCCCAAAAACCTCTGCAAAGCCCTCGGAAAAGGACAGATTTCATCATCCTTATCTTAGCTTTGTAGACAACATTTATCTTCTCTGACAAAAATCAACTCGTTTTGCGAGCAAGAAGACAAATTAAAAGGCCACGAGACCCAGGAGAGCCTGGCTTGTTTGAGCTGGCACATTCTGGGGGTGAAGTCTTCAGAGATCAGCGTTCATTTCCACTTTGTCCCATCACACGTGGCGCGGCCGAGACCCGTCCAAGGCATCCTCGGGGGGCTGCCAAGGTGACCTTGGCGGGTCGGGGGCTGCGAGCCTGTCCCCAGCCCAGCAGCCCCCCGTCCCCTCCCCGCGCCGCTGCGCCTGTCCCGTAGCCACGTTGCTGTTGGCTCCCGTGCCGGCTGGGCTGCAGTACAGCGATGAAATAATATTTGGACACGCTAAACGTTAACAGCAAGGGTTCGCTCGCAGTAGCGTTGCGTGCCGGCAGGGCTCGCAGGGGTTTAGGAAGGAGATGAAAGGCCGTTTGCCCCGCTTTGTGGGTGGAGAAAAGGTTCACAGTTCAATATTTGAGCTGGTAAACTGGGTTGCTCTGGATTGGATCCTCTGCCCTGCAAAGCCCTGCTCAAGATGGGGAAACTCAAGATGGGTCTCTAAAGCCTCAGGCCTGATGTGCACTGAAAGGGAAGAGGGGTTTTGGAAACGTAACTTCCATCACTCTACAACTACCTGAAAGGACGTTGTGGAGAAGGTGGTGCTGGTCTCTCCTCACAGGTAGTGATAGAACAAGAACGAATGGATTCAAGCTGCAGCAGGGGAGGTTTAGACCGGACATGAGGGAAACCTTTTTCCCAGAAAGAGAAGTGAGATACTGGAGTGGGCTGCCCAGGGAGGGGGTTGAGTCACCATCCCATCCCTGGGTGTGTTTAAGGGTCGTTTAGATGTGGTGTTGGGGGACGTGGCTTAGGGGTGAACTTTGTAGAGCAGGGTTAACGGTTGGACTCGATGATCCCAAGGGTCTTGTCCAGCCTGAATGATTCTATGATTCTATGATCACTTCTCAAGTAATCCTGGGCTGCCAGAATTGGTCCCAAACTGAGCACTGAGGGAAGCAAACAAGTCCCGTGCTGGGCACTGTAAGGTCCAGATACATCTACCAGCTGGGACGATGCAACATGAGTCAGGATTCAGACACACGCGAAATCTCCCCATCTGTGGAGTAAGTGTGACAGCCGCTCCAGGGACAGCAAGTGAATCAAAGCTGATTCTCCACCTGCGATGGAGAACCTGAGTTTGCAGACTAAGCCTATTTCTTCAGGAAACCCTCCACCCTCCTGGATTCTGAGGAGAGAAGGAGGAAGCATTTCATGCATAAAGACAAGGACCACCTGACGTGCTCCCCGTACACTGTGTGTTAACCATCGTGTCCGCATCAGATACCTCTCCTTGGTTTACCCAGAGTCCAAGCTGCTCCTGCAGCGTGAGCGGACTCGACACCCAGCTCAACAAAGGAGTCCACTGCAAACTTGGTGATGTTGCCAGAGATCTCCAGCCAGGCAAAGCAACCCAGTGTCAAGAAACACAATGTCCTGCCATGGAGAGGGTGTCTCCACTGACCTTAGTCTATCAAAGCTTCCAGGTTTTGTTTGCTTGAACTCTCGGTTCCTTCTTTATGGTTCCCTCGAGCTGACGTACTCATCACTGTGCTCCACGAGTGACCCATCGCACCAAGATCAAACGGCCAGACAGGCTCTGCAGAGGCCAAGACTCAGAGCAGCCCAGCCAGCGCTGTGCAAAATAGGTCCTAGGAGGTGGTGAAACCAATTCACAAAGAAACAACCCAGAAGGCTCCTCTGGTTGTAAAAAGCCTCTCAGGAAAAGTTTCCAAGCACATTATTTCACTCTGAGCGGTGGAGGAGCCTGGGGCTGGGTTTATCCCAACAGCAGGTGCAGCAACATGGACCTCACATCCCACCAGCCAGATCCGCTTGCATGGAGCCTGGAGATTTGGCACATGGAACCCAGCAGCACCAACGTGTTTCTGCTTTTGGCCAAGTTCAGCCTGCAAATCCGGTCAATCATGGGGCCTTCCAGTGAGGAGCTGCTCCCTGACTAACAGAGGAACATTTATTTCTCCCCTGCGATTTGAACACGTGCAGAACAGACCCCAGAGATAGTTCACCCCATGGATTTTTTTCTAAACATCCTCATCACCCTGGTCCACCGGCTGTATTTCGAGTGGCACATGCATTTTGCTGACAGAGAATTCGGTGGGGGTGGATTTTGGCAGCAGATTTACAAAGACCTGGAAAGGAGCAGGCACCAAATGCTCATAAACTGCGGTGGGAGGTAGGTGCACAAACTACTCAAGCTCCATGAAAATCCCAGCTGACGTTGGTAACAGATCACTGGGAGATGCTGTTCCTCCCTGCTGTGAGTTACTGTTCACCTCCCACCGAGCTCTAGTCTAGTAACGGAACCACAGAATGATAGGAGCTGGAAGGGACCTCTGGAGATCGTCGAGTCCAAGTCCCCTTCCAAGGCAGGGTCACCCAGGGAAGGTCTCACAGGAATGCACCCAGGTGGGTTTGGAATCTCTGCAGAGAAGGAGACTCCACCACCTCTCTGGGCAGCCTGGGCCAGGCTCTGTCACCCTCACAGTAAAGAAGTTCCTCTTCATGTTTAGATGGAACTTCCTATGTTCCAGTTTGTGTCCATTGTCCCTTGTCCTGTCACTGGGCACCACTGGTCCTGTTCTCCTGTCACCCACCCTTTCAGTGTTTATAAGCATTAGTCAGATCCCCCCTCAGTCTTCTCATCTCCAGACTAAAAAGACCCAGCTCTCTCAGCCTTTCCTCCTAAGAGAGAAGTTCCAGTCCCCTCATCATCTTCGTAGCCATTTGCAGTACCCTCTCCAGCAGCTCCCTGTCCTTCTGGAATGAGGGAGCCCGGAACTGGACCCAGTACTCCAGCTGTGGCCTCACCAGTGCAGAGCAGAGGGGGAGGTTCTCCTCCACCACCTGCTGGCCACACTCTTCTCGATGCACCCCAGGAGACCATTGGCCTTCCTGGCCACAGGGACCCATTGCTGGCTCACGGTCATCCTGTTGTCCACCAGGACTTCCAGCTCTTTTTCCACAGAGCTGCTGGTGGAAAAAAACACACTGGTGTTTCTGGTTTCTGGGTGTTCTCCTCTCACTCTGCAGGCCCACACCAAAACCTCATCGTGGTGGATCCTACCAGCACGGCTGAAGCAGTCCCCCCTCAGCAGCCCCACGGTTGTCTCTGTTTGCAGGACTTATCTCCGTTCTAATCTTTCTATACAGACAGTGTGAGAACAGTCTAATGCACCAGCTCTTCCTACAATCGCAATGGGTTTTTGGTTGATTGAGTTACTGTGCTGTCAGCATGTCCTCCCGCTTAATCTGCGCCATTAATTCCTTCCTTGCTACTGGCTTCAGAAAGCATTAACAAGGGAAAAATAAATCAAGTGTTAGAGCACAAAGGAAAGTTGTGGGAAAAAGCTTTTGAGTCTTTTCTGAAGCTTTCAGGCCTGTTATTCTTTCCTTTGCTGATACAGCTGGATTTACCATCCTGTTGAATGAGCATATTCCAGACTATTAAAAAAAAAAAAAAAGAAAATAAAAAAAGAAACCCCAACAAAACAAAATAAAACCACGTGCTCTTTGTATAGGTCAGACCCAGCTGCCAGATATAACAGCACGGGCCGATTTCATAGCAGCCGAATGAAACGTGCCAACACAGGCAGAGCCCAGTTTACACCGCGACGTTACTGGAAAGAAAGCGGGAAGCAAACCCGAGACGTTAGAGAAAGGTGGAGACCGGGAGGACGTGTGCTCCTGGGAGCACCTCCGCTCTAGGCCGCGTCCGGGAGCGCACCGCTGCCCGCCAGCCGGGCGGAAGACGATCGAGCGAGCGCGCGGGAGGGAGCGCGTCCCCCGCACGCCGCCTGGGAACGAGGAGAGGTTTCTGAGAAAGGGAGCTTGTGGAAATTGCTCACTGATGTTAGTTTTGGAGTCTTCAATTTGTGCTTTGGGGCATCGGTGTTTTCATGGGATGATCTTTAGTTTCAAGGTGTCCGTCGGATCCCTTCGAGAAAGACGCGTGTCTCTCAAGTGTTACCGTCAGGATTTCTGCCCGTGGTGGAGCAGGGGCATATTGATCCCTGAGAAGTTCATGCCCTGTTCCATGTTTATATTGTGCTTTGTATTTTCAAAGCGTAGTGTAAAGTTTTCTTTGTCCTTTCATCCTCTTTTTTCACGTAATCCCTGAGAAACTAGACTATACAGTTCAAGAGATCAAGAGAACTCACACCAAGAATGTTCTACCCCACGCAGTTCCCCACATGGTCCTAGCTCCAAATGACCCCGAACATCTGCAACTACACTCAGAAATATGGAAAATAAAGTTCTGAGAGTGCAATTTGAGCTCACAGAGCTGAGGATCGCTGCACGCTCAGTTATGGAAATAACTATGAACGATGCGGCACCAAAAAGGCAAACGGGGGGTGGGGGAAGAGGGAAAGTCCAGGAGGTGAAAGACTCTTTGCTCGCCCAGTGAACCGATGCCTGGTGAAGATTTCAAGAGCGGGTTTCACAAAGGTGCAGCCTTTTTTGTTTCAAAGTGGCCCTAAAATGGGTTAGAAGTTCTGACCCCAAAGGAATCGGTGACCAAACTCAAGAGGAGGTGCATTTTCACACTGGTGTCTTTTTGAGGTTAAAGACCAAGACGCAGCAGGGAGACTTCCCAGCCTGTGCGTAGCACCAGGGAACCCAGCAGAGCTCCTGCATCTTATGCTGGCTGAGAAGTTGCCCCGTTCACTTGACCTGGTCTCTCCGCAGCTTTTTTCTTTGCTTCCTGCACATAAACATTGACAACTCTGCAGCTTTAGTTGTAACCGCAATGTTTTCACAACAACCAGACAAACCAAACGCTGGTCGGGATGTACACGGTGTGCAACCTCAGAATATTTTCCCAGCTCTTCCCTTCGTCCTTTGGGGCTGTGGTTTCAAGGTCCGAGGTTCAAGTGTTCAAAGCATAGGATCTGACCTACAATTCCCATGGCATGTACTGGATATTTGGGTGAACTTGGTGGGAGTTGAGCTGCACCTTCAGTGGATATCCTCATTGGTTTGGGGGTTGGACACCAATAAAAATCACCCTGCTTCCAGGCAACGTGGGGTTTTGTGGGCAGTCAGTGAAAAATATAATGATTGTACTTCTCCCTGGGAGTGACAAACAATTGCAAAAGCAATTTTGAAGCATAGGGGGAGGGTGAAAGGAAACTCGAAGCTCAAAGATGTGTTTAAACTCATATTTATGGTGTACACGCTGGTTAGGTGTCCAAGGCAGGTGTTCTCCCAGGAATCTTTCCTGGGCTCAGCACCTGCGTGAAACACCATGTCAAGAAACCCAGATAATCTTTATTCCTTCCCTATTGTCAACAGAATAAAGCAGCTGCCTAGCATCGCCTCGCACTGCCCGCTGATTCCTTCAGCTCTCCGGCACCTCAGGTCGCTGAGACAGACCCCGATAAAGCCCATTTCCCAAACCCTGCGTGTGAAAATGAAAACACTGGCACAGCCACCCGGTCCCTGTGGTGTTCAGCCCGTGGTTGGTCTCTCTTTCTCCACAAAGCCTCCCTCAGCCCTGCCTCACACCTCCAGGTGACCCCACGGCCCCTCACTTCCCTGACAAGGTCCATTTTGTGGGAGGGCAGGGGGGCCATTTTGTGGGTTCAACGGTCTCCACGGGGCAAGAATAAATAGGAGCATGAGTCAGACGGGAGCCTGGACTCTGCGGGTGGGTGACAGGCGGTGTGTGGAGCCGCGTTAAGGCCTCTCTGCGGCCCGGCGCCACATACAAGGCCGGGCCGGGCCTGGGCCAGCCCTCGCCCGCAGCACTCGCTCTCAGCCCCGGCCCGGAGCTGGGGAACCGCGGGAGGGAGGCAGAGAGCGAAGGTGGGCGGGCGAGCGGATAAACGGCTGGTCGGCCGCGCCGAGCCCGCCGGGCCTGCGGAGGGCGCCCGCGGCCGCGCCGCCCGGGTAGGAGGCGGCCCTCGGCCTGCAAGCGCCGGGCCGGAGCGGGAGTCGCTGCCCGCCCCGGGGTGCGCCCGGGGCCCGGGGGGAGGGGTGGCGGGGGCCCCGTCGGGGGGACGGGGGGGAGGGGGCGGAGGAGGAGGGGCGCCGGGAGGGGGTGGGGGGTGCCGCAGGGGGGCGCTGGGTCCTCGGCTGGGGGAGCCGAGACGCGCTTGACGCTCCCTTCTGTGACAGCGGCCGCGCTCCTGCCTTCCCCCGGCGGCGGGCACAGCGGGCTCCGCCTCTCGCCTTTCTGTAGGAATAGGGTTTGGCGGTTAATCGTTTATCGGGTTGTAGTCTGGGGCTAGAGGGAAAAACAGGAAGGGGAAAAGAGAAAGGCGGGGTGCGGTGTTACCCTGCCTGGCTTGGCCGCGCCTCACCCCGCTGCAAGAAGCCGGAGTCTGAGGCCGGACTCTGCTTTCAGCATCCGTAGCGGAAAAGATGCCCCGCAGAAAGTGCATGTGCTCATTAAGGAGCTGCTGAGAGCTTCTTATTCACCTCATGTGTTTTAAAAGCTCGTGAAGCAGCATTACTTTGTGCCTGACTACCGGCAGAATGGCCAAACTCGCCCGTGTTCTAGCAGCTGCTGCTCTGAACAGGGGCTGCGAGATCCGTGCTGGTGACTGTAGGGAGCCCCGAGGGACGCGGGTGTGCTGGGTGCCACTATGTCTTGCTGCACCGCTTGTCGCTGAGGGTGGCGTTCGGTCTGCTAGGGACCAAGTGTTTGCTTAATGACAAACACAGCAGCAGCCTGGGGACTGTAATCCAGCACTGCATCACAGGTCCTCCTTCTGAGTCTTCCATTATTTTCTGCAGTGTGAGCTGTCTTCCTCCATTGTCCTCTTTCTTCCACCTGCTCAAAATTTATGAAGCTTTGTAATTAAAACACTCTTCTCTGAAGCTGGGAAATAGCGTTTCAGTGCTCCCCGACTGGGAGCCAGCATTATGCTTTTTGACATGGGCCAGCCAAGTGTTAAGTGATGCAGTTGAAGCAGTAGGACAGATACAGGAAAAATGCTTATGGAATTTCTCTCAGAACTCCCAGTAACTCAATTCTAAGGCAGTAAATATAACATGCTTCTAGCTTGAATTTTCAGGAACGTGTTAAATAGCTGCTTCTAGAAGTATTACAATCAGTAAGTAGTTCTTCAGAAGTAAGGGGGGTTGTTTTTTAATAGGAGCATACTCTTCGGAGCAGGGATTGCCCTGCATGCGCTTTGTAGGGCACTTAGATTATAGCTACAAATAAAAATCATCTAATGCTTTTAAGTGAGAATATAAACTTTGAATTTTGTCTTGTTTCTAAATCTGTGTTTTCATATGCATTAGAAACTGACCTTTGGAACACTCTGTAAACTAAGGAGCACCATTTTTTTTTTATTTTTTTTTTTTTTATTGATGAATTAGAAGAATAGGGAAGTTTTAGCAGAGATCTTGAGGGACCTTCCCCAGTCACACATGAAGAGCACCAGAGGAACATTCCCATTTCTGTTCTCAGAGTCTTTTAACAAGTTTCCAGTTTTTGTCCGCTTTGGACACAGTCACTCTGGTGTTTGCCAGGAACTCGGCAAATGATATGACACCTTTAATTTTTATTTTTCCTATCTAGAAGATCTTCCTTGATCCAATTATGAGAAAATGTTTAGAAAAGGGAAAAAACGACACAGCAGCAGCAGTTCGCAAAGCAGTGAAATCAGTACTAAAAGCAAGGTAAGCTGGATTTGCTATGTAGTCTGTTTCTGGAAGCACTTCTGTTCGTTACAAGTTGAGAGTTCAGTGGTTTGCTTGCGGTGATGGTGGGATGTGGTCGGCATAAAATGCCATGTTCCACGAGGAGAACTTCCTATTTGTACTATTCCTCAGATTGGTTCTGAGAGTTAAACAAACCCATCCATAATAAAGCCCTTGTATTCTGAGATGAATGCTCAACTGCTTCCACAGTGTGGCCCACAAACACAAGTGTTTCTGGCAGCACACTGTAAGATTTGGAGAAAAAAGTTTTGTTTGTTCTGTAGCGATGATAGAGTTTTTGAGAAGGTGCCTGGTGCTAGGTACCAAGAGTGAGCTATTCTTCAGTACTGGTTGGTTAGTCAGTATTTCTAAAGTATTCTGAATAATGTGTCCATTTTGTCTGATAGGTTTTGGAATGATCAGTTGAATATTCTGGATTTTCCAAGGTGCCGTTTCACCTCCCTTGCACTGCTATGTTATTTCAAGCATTGGTGACAAGCATGTAGTTGTCAATTTCTTCAAGTTAAGATGCAGTACCAGAAAAGTCTGGACATAACCTTAAGGTTCATTTTCTCTTTTTCTTTTATTTCCTCCTCTTTTCAAAATATTTGTGGACATCTGAAGGGTTCCTGCTGAATTTCCATCAGTCTAATCTACAATGAGGCAGAAAGAGAATTGCAGGAAAGACATAGGTGGTGGTGGTTTTTTTTGCTCCCCATTTTGCAGTGCTGCTCAAGTAGTCAGAACATAAACACTAGTTTATTTATAAAAAGGAGTTGAGGCAGGGCTTCTAGAAGTGAGTTATTAATGTGTTCTCAGTAACTTTCTGATCATACTGATTTTTTTCTTAGTCTGTAGATTCCAGTCTTGGGGGACTTTCCAGGTCTAGTACTGTGGCTAGTCTAGATACAGACTCCACAAAAAGCTCAGGTATGTAACCAGAGTTCGAGCAGATATGTATGGAGTAGGAGTAACTTTGTGTGTTCATGTAAAAGAGCAGAAAATGGATAAGGTTAAAATACCTAATATTCTTAATAATTGTGAGTGAATCTGTTATAATGCATGTATAGCTCTAGGCTTCTGAAGTGTTACTGATGAATCACCTAGGATTAAGTCACTGTTTTCCGAGTGCCCAAGTGAAAAAAATCTTAGTTTTTTCAGTTTTTTAGTGTGTTATCAGTCTGTTACACAGCATAAATCTGGTGTAACTTTTTGGAAGCTATGCTTCCTTCTTTTGTAAGTTTACTTTCACACTGAAATAATGGAAATAAGATTTGATTTCACTTGTTCTTGCTTACCAGATCAGAGTGCATCACTTTTGGACAAAACAGTTCATTTAAAACAAGTATTTATAGAAAAGTAGAACCAGCTTTTCCGTGTTCTCTGATCAATGTTGTTAACTCCAAATCCAAGTTAGTATAAATAGTGCTGTGTCACGGATTCACATGAAACTGTTGCCTTTAGCAAGGGCTGTTCTGAATCAACCCACGACAGCTGATTAAAGAGAGGAGTTGTTAAACTGTGGTACGGTTAACTGTGTGATGGAAGTCAGCAGAACTGGTGGAATTTTAAATGTTACCCCAGTTAGACCAATTCGAGTAGCACTGCTCTTCTGGAATTCTTCAGAATTATTTGTTTTATCTTGTTGCAGGACAAAGCAATAGTAATTCTGATACGTGTGCAGAATTCAGAGTTAAATATGTTGGTGCCATTGAGAAATTGAAATACAGTGAGAGCAAAAGTCTTGAAGGACCACTGGACTTGATAAATTACATAGATGTTGCACAGGTAAGTGGGCTACAAAAGACAATACCAAGTGTCAGAACACTTCTTTCATATCATCACGTGACCTGACATATTTCTTTGTAAATTTTAAACTTACCAGAATAAAGTAGTTTCCTTCAAAAAACATTGAACTAAAAATCTCAAAAGCTGTCATGCTCAGTTCCATCTTATCGAGTAACTGGAGCAGATGCACCCAGAAAGCTTTTCTGAAGAAGCGGACTCAGAGTGAAGGCCCTTTTCATTAATCACTACTCATGAAACAAGTATCCCAATGGAAAGTTGTCATACTGTCTTCAGCACTGTTAGGTTTAGTATCTAGGAAAGAGTATGTCATCCAGATTTCCTCAGCACCTTAGAATTTTCCCGTAGAGGAAAATGTCATGTTTCTCTTAAAATCACTTAAGAGCCTGTGACCAAAGAACCTGAATAATATTTGGGTCATCCTTTCCAGACTGGCTGCCTGTACTTATTTTTGTACTAAAAGCTGCAACTGGTTGCTCTCATGAGGTAGCTGATTGTATCTTTAAATGTCTGTTTATCTTACAGCAACTTGACATTTCAAGTATCTGAATATATGCTAAAATTATTTTTACAGCCAAATAACAAAAACTCTGCTGCTGGGGGGAGCACAGATCACCTGGGGTCAGTGCAGCATGACAGGGCAATGCATTATTTTTCAGCCCATCTGATTTGACCAAGGGGCCAAATTTCCCCCCGAGATGATAAATGCCTGTCTGGAATCGTGTAGTATGTAGAATAGACTAGACTAGAATACTTCAGTTTGAAGGGACCTTCAGTGATCACAGTCAGGGCTGCCTCAGGCCTGACCAAAAGTTAAAGCATGTTAAGGGCGTTGTGCAAACGCCTTTTAAACGCCTTCAGGCTTGGGGCATTGACAGCCTCCCTAGGAAGCCTGTTCCCAGTGTTTAACCACCCTCTCAGTAAAGAAATGCTTCCTCATATCCGGCCTGCACCTCCTCTGAAGGTATTTCACATAATGTTAAGAGATGGGGCAAGTGCAGGAGTGGCAGGCAGACTCCACACAGCGAGATAGGAGCAGGGTTAGTGACGCTGCTGCTCCAGTGGACTGAAGTACATGTAAACACATCTTCTGTTACGTATCTTCGTTGTTCATGTTCTTCTGTCTGCACTAAAGGCTTTTGTTTGTTTCCCTCCAAAGCAAGATGGAAAGTTACCTTTTGTTCCAGGTGAAGAGGAGTTTATTATGGGAGTTTCCAAATACGGCATTAAAGTTTCAACATCCGATCAATATGTAAGTGATTCACAACAAACTGTCTTTTTGGGGAGAGTTGAACAGTGCTTTCATTTAGTTCTCTGATAGATCATCTCTGTGACCGAAGTGCCAGTTCTGGCTTTAAGCACAAGTAAAACAAACAATCAAAAAAGCTCTCATGACAGCACTGCTTCATGTCCTATCTCCTCAGGACTCTCTCTTTTCCTGGTTGGATTTATGACAAAAATCCATTCCTTTCAAGATAGAGCACCAGAGAAAAGGCAAGCAAGCTGTTACTCTCTTTGGGCACGTCTTCCTTTCTGTCGCCGTGCTGCCATCCCCTCGTGGAGAAGTAGCGTGACTGTGGTGGCAAAGATCATAGGTTCCTCAGCCTGAGTTAGTAATGCAATTCCTGTTGCTGTTAGTGTGGAGAGGAAAAAAGAAAGGATATTTTTTTTCCGAGCATACCTTAGCTGTTGTCTTCTTTAACGTTTGTCTCGCACTCCTAATCCAGGAGTAGGAGTTCACTCCTGCTTTAAAGCCTCACGATTCCGCTTTATTGATCAAGCCCATTTGTTGCATTTCCTACATGTAGTTTGTTTTCCCTTAGGGCACTCTGAGCAGCTTTTTTGGTGAAAATAAAAACGCAGCCTCTTCCCCAGGGCTCTCCATTTGCTTTTGTCTAGCTTCGTATTGCAGCCATGTGGTTTCCTTCTGGTTGCCTTCAGAGCCCCAGATACCATAAATACTTGGCCTTATGAAGTCATGACCCATCAACAACCCAGCAATGCCTCTTCATAAAAGCCTAGAGATGATGACAGTGATTAACACTGCTCAAGAGCTGAATACTCTGAAGAAAGCCAAAAAGTTTCCTTTGGTCCCTTCAGAAAATAAAACACTCGTTTCTGATGCCTGGGAAGAGTCATTACTCAAACTTTTAGTTCTTTTGGGTTCTGTTTTTGCTGTCCTCCTTACTACTTAGTTCTCATTATGAACATGGGTTATATTATCGTTTAAATTCCTTTGTACTTTGATAAAGAACAGATAGGTAATTTTAAGACTTTTATCTGTCATTCTGTCTTCAAGCTGAAAGCACGCACAAGCTGATGGAGCCTTCGGTGATGAAGCCAGTTTGCACTGGCATTTTATGGTGTTGCATTCTGTTGCCCAAATTCTGTTATTTTTTTTGCATCTGCATCCCTGTTAATACTTAATTTGTCCTTTAGTGTGTTAGTCCACCTAATCCTAGAGTTCCAAGATAGAAAGGTCTTCTCTGCATTCACACATACAATTCATTTTTTATGACTTTGGGGGAAAGATGAGAGTTCTGTGATTTGTAGGGACCTCTGCGGGTGAATGGGCAGCTATTTCATGCAGTCTGTTAGTTGTTGACGGTGTGAATAACAGTGAGCAGTTGCTGTCAGGGATGGAGATGTTTTTCAGCAAGAGAATCTTAGGAGCTCTGGTAGAAGGTTCTCCCTCAAGGGTTTCATAGCAGGCATCAAGCTCACTGTCCATTTTTACAGCTTCTGTATCAGAGTGGAAGTTTCTTTAGCTACTGATAGGGACAGAGGTGGTATGACTGGAATAAACCAGATTAATATCACTTGGGTAGGATGGCTTGAGAAGAAAAGCTTTCTGTAGGGTAGCTCTGCAGAGATCTGGTACAGGACAACATCAACCAATCCCTTTTTGCGTGGCTGAGCTGGAACTGTTGGGACTATGGTGAAACCCTGCACCTGTGGCAGAGAGTAGGAGTCTCCCAGACTAGGTATCTGCAAGAGTTGGGACCCACACTGTGGCTCAGGCCACAAGTGGCCTGGTTATAGCCACATGACTACCCCCTCTCTACCTCCCCAGAGCTACTACCCTCATCCCTGCCCTCTTCTGGGAACATTTTCCCATGTGTACCCTTCCTGGAACAGAGACAGGGGATGGTCAGGAAAAATACCGACAAAGTACAAAGGTGTTTTAAGTTACCTCGGTGCCAGAGGTAGGTACAGACCGTACCACCTGTCCTACTCAGGTGGGAAACATGTGCGAACGTAGGGCAGGAATATAGTCCAGATAGGAATGCAGTTCTAAAATACAAGCAAAAAATTAGGCTTAAATTGTGTTAAACCACCACTGTGTTTTTTTTAATCTTGACTAAACACTCAATTAAAAAAAATTATATGTTTACTAAAGAATACTCTTCCCCTGTAAATAAAACTGAAGTAGTCTTTTGTAAGAGAATCAAAACAGGTGGACAACTGATAGAGCCATTGCATTGTTCCAGAGTAACTTTTATTTGCCACATGGTTTCAGGATGTGTTACACAGGCATGCTCTCTATTTAATTGTACGGATGGTCTGCTATGATGATGGTCTGGGAGCAGGAAAAAGTTTACTGGCTTTGAAGACAACAGATGCAGCCTCTGAAGAATGCAGCCTCTGGGTGTATCAATGCAATAGTTTGGTAAGAGTTTGTGTTTATAGTATTTATTTTAGGTATTGGGGTTTTGATTGTAAAGGGAGATTCTGAAACCCAAGGTATTTGCGAAGGCTTTTTGCTAGAAGGGGGATTGTTCCTGAGTGAAGAGGCGAAAAAAGCCCTGCTGACTGCATTTGATCAGCTTTGAGGAAAAATCCCTACATTACCCACAACTGCCCATCCATGTACATGCCTTGCTCTTTGCAATCTAAAGAGAGCCACCATAGCTGCTAAGGACAATCCTCCATCTGTATTTTCAAAGACAAAAAAGCCTCTTAAGATCAGACAGCAGGGAGGGATTGAGTAACAGTTCGGGTAGTAGAGCATGTGGTCAGATTTGTCAGCAAGAGAAGCAAACCCTTTTTAAGAGCAAGGCAATTCATTGTCACGATATGACACGCACCCTCAGCAGCACTGGGGGGACACATGAACTGATTTTCTGAATGCTAGTGTCAAGCTACGATGACAGCTGACAACTCTGACTTGTTTTGAAAGAGCTCGTTTAAAACAGGCTCCCCCATCTCACTGCAGACCACAGAAATCAAATTCCGTCTCACTTGTGGTACTCCAGGGTGCACATCTGTGCCAAAAGAATCATAAAGGTCACGTTCTGCTTTAAATAAGTTTTAAGTTGTTCAGAAAGTGTTAATGTGTGTCTCTTGTGTTCTGTTTTAGGAACAAGCACAAGCTATTTGCAAAGTGTTATCTACAGCCTTTGACTCAGTTTTAATGTCGGAGAAGTCCTGATTTTCTTCAGCAGCAACTAGCGGTAGTACAAAGAGGCCTTTGTGGGAGGAGAAAATGGGGCTCTGTGATATCACAGACTGGCTGTAGCTACACCCAAACCTGGGAAAGACTTGCTGTGCAAAGATGAGCCACACAAACTTGCACATGGTACTTTGTTATCCCCCAAATACAACTTGAAGAAATTATTCCATCTTCAGTTTCTGGGACAATAAAGAATTTTATATTTAACATGACTTTTTTCCTAAATCATGTTTTGTATATTAATGTCAATAGTGTAGAAATGTAAAATAAAACTGACACCTCTCTTTGTGTGAAAAGCAATTTGATAATACAGTTCTGCTTAACTGAGATAATAGAACAAAATACAGCTCTAATCTTTGCTGTGCCGCCTACACCATCTCTAGGTGCAACTACAAATCCCCACCCTGTACTTTTTTTTTTGGTCTCAGGTGCTGCTTGTTTGTATTTCTCATTTTTCCCACTGGAAAAACCAATACTGCCTAAAAGCAACGCAGAGTAAGAGAAAGAGCCCAAGTGATTTTAAAAGTAGTTTTATTTTTCCAGACATTTGACTGGTTAACAAGAGTAAAATTTATTAATCATGCTCTAATTATAAATCACTGCATCCAGGACATTGAAAATAAGAGTTGATTTTAGGTTATACAATATATACAGTTGCTCTGCAACTAAACAAAATAAAAACAACGGAATTGAATATTATACATCTCATAGCATTCTAAGCTGCATTTTAAGTGTCACTTGCTCCTTTTTAAACAGTTAACACAGCAACCTAATAGTCTGTCTATTAACAGTTCTTCTGCATCATTTTAATCAGATTTGAAAAGTTGTATGAAATAAGCCAAAATTTTGGACTTAAAATTCTTAATTTTATATTATAAATAGATATCTACAGGCTCTAGAATTTCTTTTTCCTCTGCCAGAGGAGAAAACTTTGAGAAGCATGGAAAAATCTAGGGATAAATTTTGCTTAGCTGCTCTGTATTGGTCCTTGAGATTTTACCTGTCTGCACTGTTAGTGCCGTTCTGTTCCTAGTTTCTAAGTGACCAGTGAACAAGGTTGTGACATTTTTAAGTGTATTCCTCTTCTAGCAGAACTCAAGGAAAATTTGCATCATTGTTCAACTTTACGAATTGTTACATACACTATAAGATTCTGTGTTAAAAATACTGTACATCAGGAGATCTGTGCAAAATAATATTCCATTTACTCTCTAGACTCTATCAGGGATAGAAACATACAAAATAGTGTTGCAAACTGAACGTATCAGTAAGTGAATAAAACTGTAGTGCTAAACTATTACTCTATCATTTTACTGGGAACTTTGAAAATACGGACTAATTTGCTTCAACTTGCAACAAAAATATCTTGAAACATTCCAGTTTGTTCCCCGTTTATACTGCAGCAACAGCATCTAGGAAGTGAAAGTTACACCTATACTCGGCTGTACCCACACACTGGAGAGGCTACCAACCAACTGTACCATTTAGGAAAGGCGATAGAAGGGGAGATCAGCACTGCTCTTCCAGCACTAGTGCAACGGGGCTTTTCTCCAGGTAAACAGATAGAGCGGTGGCCTATTTTCCTTTCCGTTCAATATCAAATGGTCAATTTAAACACCATTTGTCAGAAATTCAAAGTTCTCTTGATAAATCTAGAGATACAATAGTCACGAGATGTGATCAAAGCCAATGTGACCTAGACATTGATTTTCCTTATCCTATGCCATCAGTTGTTTCCTGTAGCATAAGCAAAACCCGGTACAATTTCACAACAGACAAACATCAAAATGACATCAGATTTGCGTTGGTGTTTTGCCAGCGATCCGTGGCCTAGCCTTTGTTCACAAACTAGTAAAACAAATTTAACAACAGTGTAGCTACCGTATATGTGGGTATATTATATAAATACAGAGTGAGTTAGCAAACTATCACTGTTTGCAAGGTAGTGGCACACAAATTTGATAAACCAGAACATAAAGTAGTGTACTTGTGAGGTGTCAGATACCTTATTGACCAAGGATAATTAAGTCTTCCACCAAATATGTTCTCTCTGTGAACACATGGCTAGATGATTTAAGAAAATGCAAGAATATTAAAAAATAAAGTCTAAACAGTCTAATGAGACAAGTGTAAGAAATGCTCTGCAATCCATCATCATAGTTAGGTACATTTCAGGAAGTGCAGTTTTCATACGCTTGAGTTAATGTAATAACTCGTTAATATTGCCATAGTTTAGTCAACCAGCAGTAGTCACATTAAATGACCAAAATGGATGTAACATACATAAAGAACATTCAAAAAACAGGTTCTACACACGTGCAGCATAGAAAAATGAAACAGTCTCAAGCCCACAAAATTAGAACTAGAAAGTTCAACAACTGACACAGATTTCAGGTATCTTTAAGCAAATATCTACATCAATTCTGAAAGAAAGAAGTTTCTCCTGTGGTAAACTGAAATACTTTTCCACTTTTACCTGGCCAAAGACACCCAATTAAAATAGTTTCTTCTGTAATTGTTGACAACCTGGATGGCAGCCAGTGTGTCAAGATGCTGAATGAGTCCAGTTTAGAACCATGCAGCAGCCTGCATGTTTTGGTTCCAACACTTCAAATGGGGTTGAGAATTGGATAGATTCACTGCCCTGTTAGGCGCACACAATTCCTCTGACTGGGGAAGGAACACTGGAAGGAACTGTGGTATTGTCATGTTACAAAAGGGAGAATAAAATTACAGTGAATTGATTGAAAAGAACAATTGCAGTGTTGTGATGTTCACACACTTAAGGATTTTGATTGTTAAAGCTCTTCAGTTCACCTCAAAAAATACAGGAAGAGTTATGGTTTTTTAAAGTGTAATCTGCTCATGAGAAGTTTTCACATAGAAAAAAAGAGGTTTAGAAGTCCCAAAAATCAGAAAGATGGCAGTAAAAAAGGTACAGTACCTAGGACTTGGGCAGTGCTCTGGCAAGGTGTCTGCAGACAGGTAGATGAAATGAAACAGAGCAAAACTTATTTCTGTGACCGCTGGAAATGAGAAATGTCTCCACTTATCAGTAGCAATTTAGTCAACAATAAAGTGCACAAATGATACAGGGAAAGCTCCTTTCCGACTGGGATCTCCATCAATATGGCCAATCTGAAAAGAGTCCAGACATTTGTAAGTTAATCTCAAACTAGCATTTCCGTATCGCCACAATGAATGCCATGACCTTCCTTAGTATGACAAGCCTCTCCCTACATACTTTCTGCAGCAGTGGTGTTCTGTGAACGGGAAAATCCAGTCCTACAGGGGGCATTTGTTCTTCAGCTACAGACTTTTTTTTATTTATTATTATTATTTAAAAGTTTTATCCAGTTCTTTGAAAGTAGCACCTCTTACGGTACATGCTGTAATGTCTGGCAGCCCACAGCCCGGGCCTGTTAAGTTGCTTTGGTTTCCCCCTCTTAACAATCACCAAAAGGTAAAAGGATGGATTAAGCTTCAACAATTTTGCATTTTACAGGAATCTATTTTTATTTGTACAGCATTACTGTCAATTTAGAAGCAATCTGAAGCTCTGTTCTTCGCTAGCTGGGCAAGCGTTTTCATGCATAACAATTTTCCAAGACTTTTACTTTAGCTGGTGAAACTCTGGAATGGAAATAGTTGAGATGGTTTCCCAGCTCAAATACACCGTTCCTCAACCTCAATCAGCTGAATAGTTAGGACAATACAAAGCTGTCTTCTGAGCCAATAATAGCAGATTCTTCAACTGCTGACAAGAAATTCCCGATGCACAGACACCAGGTCCCCTGACTATTGTGAACCCCGGGCTGGGTTTTTTCTGAATGAGAAAAATTTTTAAATCTGTCTGAAGTTGGTTTTTTTTTGGTTTTTTTTTGTTTGTTTGTTTGTTTTGTTTGTTGTTTTTGTTTTGTTTTGTTTTTTAATTTGTTTTGTTCAAAGTGTATTTATAGAAAAAATGCAAAATACTCACCCACCACTCCTGATCTTCTTCACCATCGACTACAATAATATCTCCCTCTGAAAAAGTTAGCTCATCTGGGTTATCTGCTACACAGTTGTAAATTGCTTTTACTCTCTTGGGTTTAGTTTTTGACTGAAATATAAAAATAATTAAATGTAAATAATACAGCATAAAAGAGACAGAACAGACTTGGAGTTATCTAAAGAAAGCTTCAGAGCTGCTTCCAACTGCTATTTTCCACAGGTTAGAGTTCAGCTACATCTGTTATGCTGGGTGCTCATGCTTCAGGCTGAGTTTGGCAGCATCCAAAGCCTTTTGGAAGCACTACGCCCCCAACACGAGCCAGGTTGCCCTTAGCAGTCTTCCATTTTGGTTCATCCAAACCTGTCTTCAGAGCTCTACATTACTGCAGCGAGTACAATTTTATTGCGAAGATGGGGTGATCAAGATGAAATGCTACACAGCAAGTGTAACAGTAACAGCAGCAGCATTAGCAGAAAGAGGCCTGAGCCACCTGCCAGTATGTCCCTTCCTAACTTGCCAAACCCCTTCCAGCAGTGCACAAACCCTCTGAAACGTCCCCTGCCTCTCTGCAGTGCTTTGAGTACTGGAGGGGTTTGGCAACTCTTCCAAATAGGAAAGTTTAGCAAGGAGTTGCAAAATTCTAGTATTGGAGTGGGACTCCAATCCTAGCTGTGCTCTATTTGAAGTGATGCCAAGACTGTTTTGCTCTGGTGTCACAGTATCCACCATCCTCATCTCACAGCTCTCCCAATGCAGCCCAACCAGCCGCTGCATTTGCTTTCAGCCTCCTTATTCTTTGTTGCAGACCAACAATAATGCTGCCTATGTGGTGCTTCCATATAAGGAGTGGAGAGGCACAGGACCTAGAGGCAGAGCTCAAGCTTCCTGCCATGAGCCCACCCCTTTCCCCAGTTTGTCCAGCCATAGCCAGCAAAACTCTGCTAAGATGCCAGAGCAGAGCAGTAAGTGCCATTTATGCCAAGAGATGTCTGCTAATGCAGTGGGTGCCTGGGGCAGAGGCTCCAGAGGAGACAAGGAAAAGCAGGTCTCATCACCATCCTGGAGTGCCCCAGAGACTGGTCTCAGTCTCTAATTAGGTCAGCCATGGAGCAGAAAGCTTATAAGGGGAGAAGAGACTCCATTCACACTTCTCTCCACCAGCAAAATGCTCTGCTGTGGACAGTACTGCCCAACAGCCTCTTAATGTGCCATTTAGTTAGAGCTGAGCACCATGCAGAAAAAAGGGGGTGGAAGGAGGTTACACTGATGGTTATGCTCCACTGTAAGCGTCCATTTGCATTTCAGCATAAAAACCTGACCTGCCCAGACCAGGCATATCCTTAGGCTCTATCTGCGAGGCACAGCCCTGTGAGTTGTCAGCCTTGCATTGCATCATAGCAATTCTGCCAGACGCTCCATCTCAGTCAAGTTACAGTTTGAACCACAATCACCTTTTAGGTCAAGAAGGAAAAGCTTCACGTCAGTACAACATTGATATAATTACTAACTTCCAAGTGCAGTAATTAGAGGTATTTTTTGTTCTTTAGAAGGCAAGGAAATTAAAATAGATACCACTCCCAGAAGACTAAGATCTCCCAGGAAAGTTTCCTGTGTATCTGTGGTTTCAAAAATTCTAAAATATACATCGAGGTAAAAAAACAACGACCTAAAACGCATCAGGGATTTCCCTCTGAAAAACAGGTTAATTGGGCAAATGCACTGTACAGGAGGCAAGCCACTGGCTACATGTGCATGTACAGCCAGAGCTCTTTTTTTCTTTACTCAAGGAGCACTTCTGCAATCATTTCCTAAATCTGGGCCGGGCTCCCTCTGGCAGGGTAAAGCCTTAGCAAAAAAGGCTGGAGTATAAAGCTAAATGGAGCAGTTTAGCCAAAGTACTTTAGCTAGATTGATCTAGCTAAAGCTCTTTAGCTGAGGGCCCTTGACTAAATCTCACGTAAGATGCTTTAGCAAGATTGATTTAGCCAAAGCACCTTAACTAGCACATACTCCCTAAGCCAGGTTTCCCTTACTCCTCTGTCCTATGACAAGAGGAAAATCATCCAGCTGATTGTCTCAGTCTCATGAGATTCACCCTACTGAAGCCCTGGAGACATCTGGAGACTCAGAGTCGTTCTTCATGTTACATGCAATTAATATTAAATTGAGGAGACACTTTGTTCTGAAAAACCATCCAGGACACCCCATTCAAACAGAAAGAAAGCAATTTGTCCTCTAAAACAAAGGAGAGAACAACACAGAGAACTACTACAACCTCAGTTTATACAGCAAGCCAGGTAAGGAGGTGTTTCAGAACTGACAGATGTGTTGAAAGGCTGTATCTAGTGCTCACACCTGAATCTCAGACCACACAACAGAAACTATGATCAGGGTCCAACGGCTTCACAGAGTAAATGTGGCAACTCCCTTGGTGCAGGTAAGCAAAAGGGACAGATAGACCATTTTACACTCATTAGATCATTTAAATTTATTGTGGCCTAAACCAGAAAAGTTATTTTGATGCAAGACAGACAGTAACTTGGTTGAACAAGAGTGGAAGAAGCAAGAAAACAGAAGATTTTGTACTCCCAATTAATGCAGAATGAACTCCAGATGTCTCTGTGGCTTGTCAGCATTACCAGGTGAGAAACAGCTAACAGGAGTCTACAAGCTCTGGACAAATGTGCAAGGCTATGCACACAAACACACGGCAGTCTGTGCTCCTGAAGAGTTACTATTTCAGTACACATGGCTAAGGAAAGATGGATGAAGGGAGAAAGACAAGAGGACTGAAGAACAGAGGTATTTTTCTTACAGCCCACTAATAAGACAACTACAGAGCCAGGAACAGAATGTCTCCCACCTCTCAGTTTATTATTTACCTACTGAACCAGACTGCTACACAGAATGTGTGTTTCAACACATGTGATGGCCCAAACCTAGTCACGTACAGCATCTCAACAAGTATGGACACTCTAGATCACAATTCACTTACCTCAGAGAAATACTGTCACGATCAAACATAGGGATGGATGTTTTATGTCTATTGCACGAAAAAGCAACATAAAATTGGAGCCAGGACCAAAGACCTGGCTGAACTACACACAACATACAGCACAACTGACATCTGAAAATACATTCTGTGATTCTGTGACTACACAAGTAAGCACAAAAGCTCCTTTAATACTTACTTGACTGAAGTTTAAGAATGAAGTTACATATGATTGACAAGTGAGTCACTCAATAAGCTCGCCTACAAGTGACTGACCTACGCAGTTAGACCTTTAATAAGTCAAGCCATACAGTTTGCAGATTGTGTCGGTCACATCTGGACAGAAGCAAAGAATCCATGCTTTTCTTTGGTTTCACTTTGGATTTTGATAGTGTTTTCTTTTCTTTTAATTTAATTTAATTTAAAATCACATAATATCATATAGGAAATGCAAGAAAAGCAAAGTTTTCAGAAATATTTAGTACAAGTCACACACATTTAACACAGGATATAGGCTTTGTTTTTTCACGATTCTCACACTTTCTCCGTAACAGGTCACACTACTATGTTAACAGTGTGTTGGACAGAATGTGGAAGACTTAATAAAATCAGAACCCAGATTGTCTACTTACTATCTGTGATTTCCTTGGCATTGGTGCTGGTGGCTGGATCTGTGCCAAAGTATTTGTTGTAGAACCAGTTTGTGTTACCGGCATTTCGCATACAGAAGGCGACTCTCCTGCTGATAAGTAAAACAAGTAAATTTTAGGCTTGCTTTAGAAAAAACTAAAAGTGGTGATACTAATTAAAGCCAGATCAATTATTCTTTAAAGGATGAAAATAATTTTATATCCCATGAGTATTTAGGGGTTTTTTTCTAAACAACTGAACAGATTTTTTTTTTATCCTTTTCCTTACCAAAAAGCCCTCTTTTCCCAAATACAATGGCCTGAAACCTTTAATACTGCAGATGTGCTAGAAGAGAGAAAAGCCCACAAAACAGGTGAGAGCAGAAACAAATATCTCATTTCCCCATTTGCTCACTCTGTGCTTTTAAAGCCGTTCTTTTCTAGTAAAGACCATCATTATCAAGATGCTGTTTCCTTCACAGCAGGCTCCTGACACAGATGGCAGAGCCATTAGCGAATTCCCCTTGGGTATGTCAAGGGGAAATAAAGAAGAATCACAGTAAGAACCAATTAATATAATATACAGTGGAAGGGAAAAGTGGGTAGGAGAAATTCCGCTACAACCTCCACAGAATCCACCCCAAGTTTACTCTGGACATTTTACTGAGATTACAATAAAGTAATGTCCCATAGTAGCAGTTACTTTGAATAATTAGAAGTGCAGAACGAATAATGAACTCTGAATAATGAACTTTGTTCATTATCATGAAAAGAGCAGCATCAATTTGCAATTTAGTTAAAAGTGACACTATACAATCTTTAGATTTGCAAACTAGAAACATATTTTTCTATTCTAAAAATTCTATCTGTTACCTTTTTTATGACACCTGCAAACAAGAGAGTAAACTAATTGAAGTTTTCATAACACATCCTTTGTTTGAGTGGGGTTTAAGCATGGTTAGGAAAGCTAAATCCCAACTGTAATTTGTTTCTTGCAAGGAATGGTAAAGACAAGAGGGGTTTCTGTAAATAAATCTGCAATAAAGGAAAATCTGAGAAAGTGTAAACCCATTGCTCAATGGGATAGGGATCTGGTTACATAGGACACAGAGGTACTGAATGCCTTCTTTGCCTCTGCCTTCACTAGCAAGACGAGTCGTCACGAATTCCAGGTCTCAAGAGAACTGGGGAAAATCTGGAGCAAGGAAGCACAAAGTCCTGCACCAGGGGATGAACAAACACATGCAGCAACATGTGCTGGTGGACACTCAGCTGGTAAGCAGGACCACAGGCAACAGGAACAACTGAAACACAGAAGGTGCTATCTGAACGTCAGGAAACACTTTGCTACTGTAAGGGTGACTCAGCACTGGCACAGGCTGACCAGGGAGGCTTTGGAGTCTCCATCCTTAGAGGTAACTCAAAAGTCATCTGAACAGAATCTTGGGCAACTGGCTCTGGGTGACCCTCCTTGAAAAGAGGGGTTGGACCAGACAGCCTTCAGAGGTTCCTCTCAACCTCAACCATTTTGTGATTTTCTTTCTTACTACATGGCTCCATTATTTACATGAATTAGCCCATAACTCTGTTCATGTAGAAGAGCTCAAGTCCTCAGGGCCTAAACAATGAAGAAGAGAAACAAGAATAACGCTGGTACTGACTGTATTTAAATGTGTAAGATAAATTTTAAAAACCCCCAAACAAATCAAAAAACAACAAACCAATCACACTCCCCTTTAGGCTGTTAGAAGGATAGCTTAATTACAACAAAATACATCTCTGAACCGCAATTACCAGCTTGTTGTAGAGACCCAAGTCCTCTGGACTGCCCTTTGTTAGTCAAGCCAGATGACTTCTCGGTCCTGTGCAGAAAGTTAGAAATTCATTTAAGAAAAAACCAAGAACTTGAACTGCAACAATACAGAGTATTTTCCAAATTATAAAATTCTTGTCATGTCTTCAGTGTATTCTGGTGACAGCTATTTTGCTTTTAAAAAATACTACTTTGCTTCCATATTTGATTACACTAATTGTAAACGGCACTTAAGTTCAAAATGTAAGGCAGGAAAAGAATATAGGTTCAGTTACTGCAATTTGTGTAGAGCCGAGTCATACAGTCTTAAATCACTAGGCTGTCTTGTTTTTACTGGGGGAATCCTTGTAATCTGCTCCCTTCGTGTCTGCTTCTATCCATTCCCATACTCTACAACACAGCATTGGCAGAAGTATGCATGCTTTACAGATGTCTTGAATGTTATATACCGTAAAATTGAAAAGTTATAGTAACTATGAAGTATATTAAGTACTAAAATGACATCAGTTACCCAAGAATAGGCTTTCTTTGAGAGAGTCTACTAGGAGGTTGTGGGGGCAGTGGTGGTGGGGCTGGCTTAGTTTGTGGAGGAGCTGGTTGCTGTTTAGATTGCTGGTTCAAAGCTTCTATAATGCTGGCTGTCTTTGCCACTGGAGGCGGTGGTGCTGGAGAAAGCACATCTATAGAAGAAAATTAGAGACAGTGAACTGGAATTACATTTCTCTTTACCATTTTGGTTCTTGGATTCTCATCGCAGGTTTTCCTGTTACAGGATTTATCCCCATCCAAGAAAACTGCTTTACTACATGCAATCAACACCTTCAACAGAAGGCAATCCTTCCATTGGAAGGAGGACCTCTTTGAAAAGAGGTTTACTTTTCCTTTCACCTAGCCAAGGTCAGAGAGCTCACAGGTACTTCAATTCATTCAGGCACTAAAACACAAGCAAACCAAAGTCTTACGGAAGTCAATCATATTCTTGACAACAGTAGATCAGAATATATTTAAGGAAGTGCTAATGTTTGCTCAATCAAGGCCTTCAGTTTGCATTTTATGGAAAAGTAGTATCTGAGAAATTTTATCTAAAGGAACATAATTTTCTTAAAATCCCATTACTATTAATATCTAACTTCACATTAGATTTAGCAATTAATTAAAATTCCTACCGAATTCTTGAAACCACCACAGCAGCAGCTGAGCAGGCATTAAAACATCTTTTTGCATTCCTCTGGTCTGCAACAATCAAGTACCGTGTGGAGGTGTAGCCTCAGGCCTACATGTAACACTCATCTTTGACCCTGCACTACACCAAACAGTCCTCACCAGAAGGTCAGAGAAGATGGTTCGGACAAAGTTACCAGATGGGAACGATAGGCCAAAGCTACAGTCACCGAAAGAGGAAATATGAGTTGTGAAAATGGAAAAAATAAGCCAACTATGATTAGATACAGCAGAAGGGAAAACAGGGGAAAGTGGAAACATACTTGTAGATGTTACACGCAATGGCGGCACAGGGGGATGAATAGCTGGTGGATCTGATGAAGACCTCTGCCTGCTTATACTTTCCACTCCTAAAGAATTTGTCTTCCACATTGCATTAGATGAAGAAATTGTCTGAATACCACTGCCAAGAACTGAAGGCTGAACTAAAAAGAGAGGAAAATACTGTATTATTATTATTGCTTACCCTAAGCACAAAGTGTTAATATACACACCCGTGCTTTTAAAAAAGGTGCAGCCAGACCACTACATTCACCAGCAGGAACCACTGCTGTCCTGCTGGAATGCCAGAGCAGAAATAGTCTGGTGTAAAAAATTATACAGAAGTGTTTGGGTGTAGTCTCACTAACACTTTAGCTAAGTAAAATTTGTCTCCAGTCATTACTTAACAATACATCAACTCTTGAAAAAGCAGAAATTTCTCAACAAGAAGACACAAGGCAAGCCTTGCTATCTTCTTTTATCCCTGACTGACAGCTGTAATCTTCTCAGGTACTGCAAGAAAAGCACCTCACTCTTGCATGAGCATTACAGACATTGCTGACTCAAAGTGAAACATACGTTTTGATATAAAACTGTAATTCTGAATTTCACCTGAAACGAGAAGCTATAACTACTCATGAAACATGGCCTCCTGAATGACTCCATTCTTAGTCTGAAGAAGCTGTCTCCCCCTTTCATAAAAACACACTACAGGTTTTCTTCATAAAGCCAGTATTTTGCATATATATCATGCCACTTTTCCCTACACAGCATGTGAGCATCCTATTAAGAAAAGATGAAACAGAGTAAGGTAGGAATAAATATTAGGTTGCAGGGAAAAGCATAAAAGGCTCAGAAGACTTGGAGAACAGCCTAAAGCTAAGAGGATAAAGGAGTAATAATACACCATAAGCATAACATCAACAACATCAGCAATCAACAAGAAGCTAAGATTGATGATACTATACAGGTTTTAACTAAGAATAGAACCCAATAGGCTAATACATCGCCAGCGTATCGAATATGAGCGAATAATCTAAGACAGGCAGCACACTTTCTTGGCGTGAGCTGTACTGTATCAGTGCCAAGAAGTCTGGGGTTGGGAATGAAGTTAAAATGACACTCTGAAAAGTGTCATTTAACTAAAGGCATACAGTGGGTAAAATAGGTTGGCCATGATTACAATATCAAAGGATAAACCAGTCTTTAACTGTCCAACTGTATTACAAATTTAGAGATAGAATCTAAGAGTTACAGAGACTACGCAAGCTCCCTGGGTGAATTTTCCTGTTTGGTGAGGGACACGTTCCTTTTCATCAAGTAAAAAAGGCATCTAGATATTAAGCTTAGACTGCAGAAATGTTAGATGAAAGGAACTGCACCTTGGTTAAGTTTTATATGCTGCTGCAAATCCCCCATATCCTTTTTAAGTAACCCACTACCATGCTGTTATGGTCTCAGTTTTTCTGCCCCCATAATAACATTTTAATGCAATTTTTATGCTGCAGCCATTCCTGTGATATTATCGACTACCTTTCGTATTACAGATGTTCAATTTGACATCCCAGACAACAATCACTGGTGTATGGAGTCTTGCATTCTGACCTCTGCAGAGTGCTCCCAAAGGCAGAAACAGCTCATGTATACCTAGAACACTCCCTGCTCCTATCTCCCTTTACAGAACCTGAATTACAGCACCACAGGAAACCCTGTGTTTACATCATCGTTTTTCTTGATTTGAACTTCACATAAATTTAGCATCCATGAAAGCTGGTGGATTAATACAGGTGTTAAAACAACGAAGCACATCGAACATGTACAGTACAAAGAGGACCTATACAGATTCCTCTATGCTTCTTTAACATGATCTAAATAGATTATAAATGAAGATAAGAATGAAATTCACAGCATCAGCTTCAATGGTAGATTTTGCAAGCACAGAACCCTTCTGAACCAGGATGAGACATGTACATTTCACACTGTTCTGCTGACCAGGGTGTAACCAGTAAGTGGCAGTTAGATTTTCAGTCAGCTGACAGTTCTACAAAATCATCCAGCTCTCCACATCATGATACTGATACTTTTATTTCAACAACCTTAAGGCTTTGCAAGGTTAAAATCTCTCACATTCTGCATACAGTCTCCATTCTCCCAGGTCTTAAACAATTTTCCACAGCAGCCAAATGCTACTTTAGTAGCACTGTACATTTTAATTGAACTCTGACAATGACATATTCAAGAAACAGAAGTATGAAAATATGAAATAACAAAACCCTAAACAACAACAAAAGCAAAACAACCTACCAACCCCCCCAAACAAACAAAAAAACCAAGCCAAACAAACAAAACCCACAAAACAAACACTGCTGAACTAAACTGACTGCAGACTTTCTTTTAATAAATTGTTTAACTCTGCTGAGGTTACCTGGGCATTGTTTTTCCAAACACTATTGTGTACTTTCTTGCAGGTACACTAAAAATCAAACTCAGAACAGGTTCGGCAGATTCACTTCCACGTATATAAAACAAAGACATCAATAAACTGTTCCAATACTTACCTGTGCAAAATAACTGTAAAAGAAAAGTTTAAAATGCAGTAATAATAAAAAATGTTATTATCTCATTCTTCTAACATAAAATGTTATCTTCTGGTGTTTGTACCTTTGCCAATATTCCTTGGAGGTAGAGGAGGTGCACTGCTTGTAACAGGTGCCGCAGGCTGAATGGGAGGTGGACTGCCACTGAGTATTGCTCCATACGTTTCATTCTGTAATATACTTGGCATAAATCCTCTTTGCTTATCCTTAGCAATGTTCGCTGCATCTCTTGCAAAGGATGCTACATTGGGCTGAAGTTGGTTGGATCCGAGCTGATAGAAGCTGACAGGCCTGTCCTCTCTCCGATTGGGACTGGGTTGCTTAAACACAGTAACAAAAGTACTCGCTGATACCAGATTAGTTGTACTCCTTTAATTTAATAGTCAATAGAAAGTCACTAGTTTCTAGAAAGAGAAAAAATGGCTTCTAAAATACATTTTTGTTGCTTTTAATTGGTAATCTAAAACCTCTTCAAGACAAAGTAACTGTGCATATTAACAAAAGAAAAAGATTAAATGTGACTTGGATTTCAAAACAATGATAATATTCTCATTTTCTTCTGTAGCATACTCCTACAGGATAACACTGTACCCTAAGTTACACAGGACTATACTCCCATAGGTAGTCGATATTTAGACTGGATCAAGTGAAGTTTCCCTGCATCAAAATACCAGACAATATTTCCAAGGACTGAAGATCCTAAACCTCATCGGAAGTTCAGCAGCATCAGATCCCAAATAGATGATAATTATCTCAAAAACCTGTCGCAACTGCATCTAAGTATTCTACCCGTAGCTCAGCCTACAACAAATGAGGAGCCAAAACTTCTCAGGAACTCTTTTTAGCTAATATTGCCAGACAAGTTTGGGAGATTACTTCAATTGGCAGCTGGGATGGAATATTGCTCATCCCATGCACATTATCAAATGAGATCTAATTAGTTGTCTTTGAGATTTACAGCAAGTCATCTGCTTTCTATGCACATTATTTTTCCCATTTCCACAGCAAGCATAGTAATTATTGTTAGCAAATGATAATTAAAATAGCAGCAGTTGTAACTTCACGTGGCTATCACAGGAATGGGTTGCAACAATGGACAGCTCAGAGAGCATAAGTAGTTATGCCTTTAGAACTAGCATTAGACAAACACACTGTCTGTCTGAAATGAAATAACCATTTATAGTAACAGCATTCAGGCAGAATAAAGATTCACACCAACAGTATCACAAATAAGCAAACTCTTTTCCTGTGAATATATTCAGTGCTTACTCTGGATTGATTACGTAGGGCCTTCAGACATGTTAGAGCATTATAGTTCCAAGATTTATCAGAATGATGCATGTGACAGCCAGATGCATTAATTCTTACATTTACTTTGGCTTAGCAGCCTCGCTCCTCACTGGCTGACCAGGACATCCCCTGGCCTCTCCACTGTCCTGGTTATGGGATTTCTTTCAGCTCACGGTTGCTTCTGCTTTATAGACCAGCAGAAAATTCATTTTTGTTTTGCTGATTTAGCTTTTCAGTGGTTTACCAAACTGAAACAGCTCAATACAGGAACAAATGTGTGCCAGAATAGAAGGAAAAGATGAATTAAAGACCAGGCAGACGGCATGTGGAACAGCAGCAGAAAATAGTTGGATTGTCTTAACTGCTTTTTATGTTAGTCTCTTTTTTTAATATGAAAAATTCTGGACCAAAAGAACTTTGATTTCAGACGTGACCCTTTCTGACAAAATCTATTCAATTGCTTCACCAGAAGAGAGACAAGCCCAATAGCTTGGCATCTACAAACAGGGCTCTGGTGCTATCCTAAGCAAGGAGCAGTATTCACCAGTGCATTCAGTGTAGTCACAGACACCAGGCTGTGATTAATAGTCCTTAATCTCCTTTCAAAAGTCCCTGTAGTATAAGCCTATTAATAGTGGGCAGTGAAGTAGCAGTTTCATTACTTTAGCCTCAGTGCTGAGTAGCAAATAACTTCCTATATGAGATGGAGCTCAGGGACTAGCCAAAAAATGAATGCTCAACTGCAGAAGGTAACTGGCAACAAATGAAGAAGAAAAAAAAAATTAGAAAAATACAAATTTACAGTGTCTGAAAAAGGGATTTACTAGATACCTAGTTGCAAATTACCCAACTGGTTTTATAGATGAAAAAAAAAAAAAAAAAAAAAGCAATCTCTAAAACATAATGAAAGTTTCAAGCTTCTCCATAAAAACCCATCATAATTACTGCTACTATCTGAATGAGATACAATGTACAGGAATACATAAATATGGGATATAATATGAAAGCTCACCCAGAACTGGATTTGGCAGCTCACAGGTTCCAGATTCTTGCACAGATATCTAAAATTCTCATGCAAAAATCTTAAGAAAAGCCTCAGAAGGTAGCAACTGTGCTTTGAAAGGGATGGCTTGTAACATGTTTTATGCTCTTTGTTGCACTATTCCAAGTCAAGGACCAGTTGTTAACAGCTGTCTTGGGCCAAAGAGACGGGATACGGGTAGAAAAATTTCTATGCGGGCAAGATGTTGCAAAAATGGTATTCTGCAACTGAGGAAACTTAAGTGATGTCAAATTCAGCCTCCAAAACAGTAAGCCAATTCAACGGTCTGATGACATCGCATTTTAAAAGACTTTCTGTGAAGGCCATGAAAACCTATGACTGGTAGGTTTTAATATTTCTGAAAACAATGAAAAACCCAACACACGAGATTTGGGTTTATGTTATTAGTTAAGTATTAAGGAATTCAAGATCTAACCGAGATGGAGGACTTTACAAGAACAGTATTAAAATGCTAAGCCTTGTAGACTGAAAAAAAGTAAAAATTTCATCATCCAGAGGAGAAAGGGGTTTTTGTTAGCTACTTTCAGAAGAAAAAAGTTTGTGCTAACATCTGAGGATTAACTAATATAAAGCCTATGGTGTATTCCTTGCATTTTATAAAGGAAAAAAAAAAAAGGCATAAGCTATTGTAACACTGCACACAGAGAAAGAACAAAAACGTGTTCGATACTTACATGGAATACTTCAAATTATGAAAGTTTCAGAATGTCATTGCTATTTAGAAGCCATTTCAAATTACTCGGCCATTTTAAAGTGTTGTTCAGGTATCAAAATATGGTAGTTTGTTCCATGTGTGTATGTTTAAGTGTAGAAGTACTTTTTGAACTTGGTCCCTAAACCGGGAAATTGAATTTTGAAACGGCAATGGAGTTCCTACGCTGCTGGAATACTTTTAATACTTCTGTAAAATGACCACAATTGGAGATATTCAAAAGCCATGTGGACAGGGTCCTGGGCCCTTGGCTCTGGGATTGGACCAGATTACCTTCAGAGGTCCCTTCCAACCCTAACCATTCTGTGTTTCTGGACCCAATAGCACCACAACAGCACCAGAAATTTCAGGTACGAGAAGGGAGAAAACAAAAAATATTTTAAAATGAAGATTTGGAATTAAGACCCTACCCTGCTGTTAATGGATGTAGCTTATTTAATGCACTAGTTCCACTGAAGAGAAGCCAGTGTATAAATTGTTCCAAATTAATGCTGGTGACTGGAGCCATTTCACAAACATGAGGAGACGTTATGAAGTGTCCCTATTTACAAAGGCAGTTTTTCTACCCCTTAATAGTTGTTTTTCATGATTAGCAGATCTAAATATTTCTGATGTATTGAAACAAACTATTGACTCCACTAAAAAAAAAAAGAAAAAAAAAGCTATTACATCTGGTTAATCGTAATTTGATCATCACCACATGGTCATATGTTTCATACCTTAAACTGAAGAGGAAAATGAAGACAAACAGTTATTTACAGAACTAAAATTTAAGCTACTAAATTTTTACAGAATCACAGAGCAGTAGGGGTTGGAAGTAGGGGTTGGACCTCTGGAGGTCATCTATTCCAACCCTCCTGCCAAAGCAGGTTCACCTAGGGCAGGTTGCACAGCAATGCATTGAGGCGGGTTTGAAAGTCTCCAGAGAAGAAGACTCAACAAAGTCTCTGGGCATCACCTTTAGAACTTTTACTACAGAACTTCATTTCACAGCGTCTTCATACCTACAGTGTTACTGAAATCATTATGAACATCATGATTAAGCATTTACATGTACAGAGAAATAACAACATATCGATACAAACCTGCAGCTTTTCATCCATGTCATCATCACTTTCATCCAGATCTTCATGGAGTAACCGCCATTCATATTCTACATGAACATGAGAATTAAATCTTCCAGACAGTGCTTGAGTAAGCTAAGGAAAAAATAATAAAAAAAAAAAAGATGACCGTTGACATCTATGCTATATCCAGTACTTTAAAACAACATATTTAAAACCAAACAAAAACCATATGCAGAAAAAACCTTATTTTCAAAGTACAGTATTCTAAAACCAGATTTCAGTAATCTGGAAAGTTAATGCACTGGAGTGGGTTTAAAGAATGAAAGTCTGTGACCAAATACAACACAAAAAGTAACTATGTTTTTCATTAACTGTTGCAGGTCCACTCTCTATTTTCTGACAATAAGCACCACATCTTTTTTGCTTTACTTTAGAAATTCCAAGTCAAAGAAACTTTTTTGAATCAGACTCATTTATCACGAAGCCTTGACCACAGTAATCCTTTTTTTTACTTAATGTAGTTATAGTAGCCAACATCATAGAATTACATAATTGTTTGGGTTGGAATGGATGTCTAAAGATCAGCTAGTCCACCCCCCTTCACCACAGGCAGGGACATCATCCATTAGATCAAGTTACTCAAAGTCTCATCCAATCTGACATTGAGCACTTCCAATGATAGGGCATCCACAGTTTCTCTGGGCAATAAGAAAATGGCCTTCATCCATGGCCTTCACCCATAAAAAGTACTATTATGATTAGATTTCAATGAGATGTCAGACACTTAGAATCAAAGAATTATTTAGGTTGGAAAGGACCTTTAATATCATAAAGTCCAACCATTACCCTAAAACTGCCAAGTCACCACTAAACCACATCCCTAGGTGCCACATTTAAATGTCTTTTAAATCCCTCCAGGGATGGTGACTCCACCACTTCCCTGGGCAGCTGTTCCAGGGTTTTACAATGCTTTCTGTGAAGAAATTTTTCCTAATATCCAATCTAAACCTCCCCTGATACTACTTGAGGACATTTCCTCTCATCCTATCATTTGTTACATGGAAGAGACCAACCCCCCACCTCACTACCACCTCCTTTCAGGTAGTTATAGAGAGCAATAAGGTCTCCCCTGAGCCTCCTTTCCTCCAGGCTGAACAACCCCAGCTCCCTCAGCCACTCCTCATAAGACTTGTGCTCTAGGCCCTTCACCAGCCTCATTGCTCTTCTTTGGACACACTCCAGCACCTCAATGTCTTTCTTATGGTGAGGGGCCCAAAACTGAACACAGAATTTGAGGTCTGGCCTCACATGTGCCAAGTACAGGGGGATGATCACTTCGCTAGTCCTGCTGGCCACACTATTTCTGATACAGGCCAGGATGCTCTTGGCCTTCTTGGCCACCTGGGCACATTGCTGGCTCATATTCAGCCAGCTGTTGACAAACACCCCCAGGTCCTTTTCTGCCAGGCAGCTTTCCAGCCATTCATCCCCAAGCCTCTAGCGTTGCACAGGTCTGTTGTGGCCCAAGTACAGTGCAGTACCTGGCACCTGACCTTGTTGAACCTCATCCCATTGGCCTCAGCTCATTGATTCAGCCTGGCCAGATCCCCCTGGAGAGACTTCATAGCCTCAAGCAGATCAACACTCCTGCCCAACTTGGTATCATCTGCAAACTTACTGAGAGGATCTAACTTGTGGATCTGGGACTAATAGCTCAAACAGAATCATCCCCTGGCCCCAAGAGGCTTAGCATTTCCAAAGCATCTAAAAAGAAATACAATTTTCTTCTTAAAAGTATGAAACTTTATATACGCATGTTATCCAACTATTCCATCTAGAATATATTAACTGAATATCTAACTGTATACTGTTAAATATTCAGGCATGATTCTGCTTTTAAGTGCACGAACACAGAGAAAGATGCAACACTTACCAACTCTTCACAGTGAGTATGTTTTAAACGTTTAGCTATATCCAGTGGCGTCTCTCCCGATTCATTAGCTGTATTACAGCAAGAAAAGAAAGTTACGATCGTAGGTGTCACTATTTATCTTTACTAACAGACACGTTAAGACAAACCTGCAGGTACACAGTGAAGTACTAGACCAACACACTCTTTCCTTCATACATAGGTCCAACTCTTACCAACACTGTGAACATGTCAAGCGGTAGCAACTCAGCGTGCCATAGGTATGGAGTAATAGCCATCAAATGGCAGTATATAACTAGGCAACAAGATATCAGTTAGACATCTCAGTACAGACTTACCTAAATTTGTTTAAAAACAAGTGTAATGAATAAGTCAAGTATAAACTTTAAATAACCAGTGAATACTGCTTTTATTTTTTTATAATGATTATATCTGCAGAATTACGATAAACAATTGAGGAGAAAATGCGTTTCTTCCACCTTCACTGTTTCTTATCTGAGGCGGTGACAAATATGAAACTGAAGTACACATTACCCTTTTACCTATTTCAATTGAAGCCTTCCCTCTCAGCAGCAGTTTGAGGCACTCGACGTTGTCCGTCAGACAGCAGTAATGCAGGGCTGTGCTACCTTTACATGTTTGCTTATCTAGATTGCCACTATTGGAGTACAAGAAAGAAGAAGAAAGCTGATTAAGTTTAGTTTCCTATCCTTCTACTAATAAACCTCTCTCATTATGAGATTTTTCAAAGAATAAAATTACATTTGCAAATACTAGAATTGGGTTTAGCACTTGTATTACTTGACAAAACTGCAGTTTCAGTAAGAGTTTAGGAGTTTTCCATACACTTACCTGTTCTGCACTAAAAAGTCAACTATATGAAGGGATGTTCGATCAACTGACCTAACAGCAAGGTGAAGTGCTGTTTCATCTTGCTCCTAAGAATAAACCAAAAGGATATACTTGTTTCTCATGATGTAGAGAAAAGCAGAAATTTTGAGACATAAATTAGACCAATTAAAATATTTCATTTCAAAGTATTCAGACATGCTCCCATTAAAACATCTCTTGGGAAAACTTACTGCTTCCCTTTCTTTCCTTTAAAGTAAACAAAAAAAATGGGTTGAAAATTAATAATTATTGAATAATTGAATGTTTAATGTTTTAATACATTTAAAATATTATGGCATTTGTAAACAATTTTAGAGTAATATATTCAATACCTTTACTATTGTTAAAATACAGCATTAAAAGGATAAGTCTTCTTAATAGTGTTTCAAACTATTTTCAAATAAAAACCAGTCCTTTAATTATGAAAGCACACTGCACTTACAACAATTTGTCTAATAAAATTTACAACACTTACATGGCCGTTGGCCAGTGGAATTTTTTCTGTGAGATCCACACCGTCAGCATATACTTGGACTAATCCAAGAATGTCTCTTGATTTGACTGCTTCACAAAGAGCGTGCAATTTAGCTGCATTGTCAGCATGCTTCTTCCTTGCATATTTTCTCTCAATATACTTGGCAGTAATATAATCTTTTCTTGCATTCCTGAAATTGAATATAATTTTTTAGCAGAAGATACACATTAGAATTTCCATAAATACATGCAAGTCATTTGAAATAAAATCTTGGAACGACTATTTCTCATTCTTTATGATAATTTTCCTTTTTAAATATGCATGTAAGACATTCAGTCTTGTATTTCCAGTATGAAATGGAGCTACAGAAGATGAAACAAATATTCTATACAAAGACAGATCATGAATTTTCCCCTCTGAACTCCGGTGTGAAGTTGAGATCAAGATTACCTAGCTCTACGTACAGAAGTTACATCAAAGCTTCATAACGCTGGTTTACCAAAAGCAGCCTTGCAGGATTATGTTTACCTGACTTGTACTCCTACACATGCTGGACAGGGGAAGGCATGGAACAGAAAATTCTGTCTTATACCTTTGCACAGACTGACCAGGACTTGCATCTGCATTCACAGCAGTGAGTATGTTCTATAAAGCAACTTTTCATCACAATCATTCAGGGAGGACGTAGTGGAGTTTTTAGTTTTGCCTCTAAACTTAGGTGGAAAATCAGTACACTTAAATCAGCGCATGACTTATCACTTTTGCTGTTGATACCCAGCTAACATATGACTACTCCTCTTCCCATCACACCAAGACATGCCTCCCAAAGGCATAACTCCTTACTGGCTCTTGGGATGTACACAACACTGCACAGAAGACATTTTAAAAAGCCATATTTTATCACTGAGGTATTACACTACATCTAGATTTAAAAATTATCTTTTTTAATATAAATTTTTAGAAGTATTCTTATGCTATTGATTTAGCACTCAGTAAAATTATTGGTAATTTTAATTAT
>JAAGNO010014619.1:41860-60052 GCA_033439905.1 Ceryle rudis
TTATTGGTAATTATTAATATTCTGTATTATTATTAACATTTGTAGTAAAAAAATACTTAAACTGTATGGTTTAATATTGGTTCTGTCAGAAAGGTGAAAGTCCACATAACGTAAAATCAGCTGCGTTCCAAGCCAATTCTCCCAGGTTTGTTTCTGCATCGTTTACTAGCTCTTTTACGATGGAGTAATATCCAGCCAAGTAGGCAGCTGTCCTTGCTGTGTCTCTGCCATCGTTGCTCAGTGTCTTCGAGGAATTCAATTAAACATTCTGTCTTCATTCCACAGTTACGGACTTCGGTCCTAGGTGTAGTTTCTAAACATCAGGTGTTCAGTTTCTTTGAGGTAAAATGTGCACCTTATTCAAATTTCTATTTTGTGTTTAAATAACACAAAATTATATAGCTTTGTTTTTAATCCCTACCCTTGTGTGTCATGTTTCATTTGCTTCTGTCCTACAAATCATGATTCAGAGAGTTGGCAAAATAATTCTTACTATTAGGGAAGGTACAATCAGATCAAGTTCAATAAAACAGACATACAAAGCAACAGAAAAAAAGGTCTACTCCTTGGCTGTAAGGCTATATACAAGACATTATACATCTTCCAAGGCCTGCTGGTGCAAACGGTGCCACAATGGCACAACCCATTAGCAATATTAAATTAAATGCCTGCCTTTTTCAGAAGTAGTGGCTCTTTACTTACATATCGCTGCTTGGATTAGGTTTGACCATCTCATCAACTGGCAGACAGAATTCCATAATCTCATTAAACCCAGCATTCCCAATATTCTTTGCAAGCTGTTAAAAAAAATAAAAATACACAGTTCACTTAATAAGCATGTTCAATTACTGGCCATGCACGTACTAGTGGGAGGACAAAGGAAAATGGGTGTTGGGAATTTTGCCTTTGGATTCCTACTTCTGCTTCTATGTCAGCAGTCATGAACAGATTAGGTACCTTCTTGGATGTCAGTTTTCAGCTGCGATTTAATACACAAGCAAGCAACTGCAGAATAATCCATCGAGGCACCAGTTCATACAATAAGTGCAAACACTTTGTGCTGGATGAGAACAGGCATACGAACTGTCACAGAACAGCCGACATGTGGTAACTTCTTTGTGTAGCAAAGCTGAATACATTTTCCTCCTTTGAGGATTAAAGTGATCTTCTAAAATAATGCTAAATAATTAATGAAATAAGTATTTGTGAAGTCCTTCAATTTTTAATCTGAGAGGCACATTTACATGTCAAACAGCTGTGTTCTTTTTAAAAGCAGCCAAGGGTAAAAAGGCTTGGAAACACAAAAAATATGAAGTCTTTCCTAATTTGAATTGTAAGATCAGGCAAAGTTCACAGTAAGATGCTATGTTCCAGAAGGTTCCCTTGAACATGAAGAGTTAAATGATGTTTATCCAGAGACAACTTTCAGGACCGTAACAACATAGCCTTAAAGTGACAAAAATATATTTGGAGTATTTTATAGTACTATTTTTAACTTAATAAAAGCAATTTGATTACCAAAAGTTCAGATGTTCCCAGCACATCTAATGTAAGTGATTGCATTCTGGAATAGTGAACACCAAGTTCTCTATGGATTCCTGAGCATTCAATGCAAGTCAGAATTCCCAAATTTGTTGAAAGCCAGGTAGGATCTGAAAGAGAAAGCACCCAAAGAATTAATATTTATACATGTAATTACTGCATTTGAGAAAATACCACACACAGAAATTAAATTCTGTAAAATAAGATTCCTGTATGTGACATCTTTTTTTTTTTTTTAATGTCTTTACATTTACTCTACTGGGAAACACAAATTAGCTTTTTTTTAATGGTGAAAGAAGTGAAGATACATTATTGCAGTTTTTTTCTTTATTTTGGGTTTGTTTTTTTTTTTTGTGCATGTAAAGGACACTGCTTTCCAAGGGAGTGGCTCAAACAGTTTGGTTTATCAGTCTCCACATGTCTTTCAGGAACTGCATTTTTCCACCATCAGTATAATGGTGTCACATTCCTAACTGGGGGGTGTAGGTGCAGTTCAAATTAAATAATGCCTACAGGGTTGGTTTTTTGTTGGTTTTTTGTTTGTTTGTTTTGGTTTTGGTTTTTTTTTTTTTCCTGTATTTCAAGTATAGACTTTAGACTAAGTGAAGCAGCAGTGATGCTGAAGTATACTTACAGCACCACACAACAAGGGATTCTCAACTATTTCAAAGATACTAAGGCTCAAGCTTCTCCTTTTGTTACCCTTGTTTGTCTTCTCTCCCATAGCATCCCTGCTATAACATTTCCCCATCTTCCAGATAAACAATTAATTTCAGAAGATTTAGCTTAGAAATTCATTTAATTGATAATAAATTAATAGCTATTTAAAATCTCTTTTACAGACAGCAGAACTGGCTATTCCCACAGTTTTATACGGTATCTATTGCTGGAAGTTACTACTGACTTATAAAGAGCATACAGCTTCAGATCTGATGTTTTCAGCTACAGTTTCAAATGAAAAACACCCCTAAGTCTTGCAGTGCCTCTGGAACATAAAAAGAACACAGGAAACAGCAGGATTTAAAGAAGCAATTTGAAAAGGATTAAAGTAGAAATTCAATCAATCAACAAAACCAACACTGCAAACCACAGTCAGCAGGTGCATTCTTTTCCAAATGAGCACAGTCTGAGACATACTCGCTCCCTCCCAAAGTCAACCACAAAAATTAGAAAACAAGAAAGAAAAAAAAAAAAAGAAATAAAAAAAATGAGGTGCATTAGGAAAATGCTTGAAGTATCTTATTGCTGTCCAGTTTTAACTAAATCTCATTTGAAATACAGGCCAACAAAATAACTTCAATTGATGTCTATAAGAAAAAGTTACAATTAAATGAGCTTCTTAATTACTTTTCTCCCCACTGACAATTTGCATACAGTAAACCAATCTTACTGAAGCAGTGCAATTAAACTGTTAGCATATTCTACCATGTGTATAATCTTCGTGTGATAAGGAGTTAAAGTAAAAGCATAAAACATCAGCTTAAATACTCATGAGATATAGAATTTTTACCAGTTAGAAATATGCTTAATTGAGTCACCTTGTGCTCCACAGTCACAACACACATCATTTCCAGTCATCCTCTGGACTTCAGATATAATTTCTTTTGTCAGTTCCTGGACAATATTATTTTCTCCTGTGTTATCATCTCCTTTGAATGCATTATTTAAAGCTTCCTCTTTGCTGTTTTGTAGCACAGATGTCCATCTAAAATGGCAGTAATATTTTTCTATTTAATGTTTCAGCACTTCTGAAGTTCAAGGTAACGTCTCAGTAGAACACCGGTATCAGAAATATAATTAGTGAAGCAACTCACATTTGACATTCCTGTTCATCCTCTGCTTGAAAGTGGTATGTCCTGTCATCTGCACAATAAATAATTTGCATACTGATTAAAAAAAATGAATGAAAACCTGATTTTGCAGAAATCTCTCAGAAAAAAAATCTAGAATTAATCACATTTGAGGTCTCTAGTAGCATCACTGGAGTGTTGGCAGGCAAAAGGTCCTTTCAGCAAGTTTCACTCTTACTACCTACAGTTCATCTATATTTACCCTGATTTTTACACAATGTGGCTTGTTGCTCTTTAAACAGAAACTCTTTTCTTGAGGGCTGTGCTTCTACTGCATAAGGAGCAGGAGAGCATAGTCATTTTTCCATGTTCTAGATATAACCTCAGTAATCACAAGTCTATAAATTTCTGCTGGGGGCGAGTAAAATACAGAGCCCATATTTGAATTTACCTGTGTATATAAGATGGAATAAGCCCGAAAATGTTTCAATTAAACCAAGCTCAAAAATTTAAATTTATTAGTACGTTTGTATTTCTAAGCATTGTTATCATAGTGTACTCTTAAAGAAAAAAAAAACCATAAAACATTTTAAGTCTATGAAACAAACGAGATCTGATACAGTTTAATGATTGGGAATTAAAATTGGAATAGGTGATGAAAGGACCAGAGGTAAAGCTACTGTCAAAAAGACAGGCTGAAAATTCCTTGTTTGAAAAACATTCAGGCAGAAAGGTATTGGAAGATCATTCCAAATTAAGAGAGTGAGGATACATAGAAGGACAGAAAGGAAAGTGCTGAATACAGAATAAGAGATTTTTATCTTGCCATGATATGGCAATCTGCAGTTTTTTAAAAAAAACAAGGAATGTTTTTAAACTCTGTAGTAAAACAAAGTGAAAAAAGAGATCCGGAGAAGGCTAACAGGCCAGTTATGACTTGTCACATGTACAGTGGGAAAAATGGCAGTGTTGTGATAAGCTGATGTTGGGCAAAACATGAGATGGACATCAACAAAGAAAGAAAATGCAGAAGTAAACAGGGAAGACCACTTGCTTGTGCAGAAATGGAAAAGCTGTATATTGCTTACATGACTACTAGTCTATTAGCATAAGTAGCATATCTTACATTTACAAACAGAAAATAACTTTGTGCTCCTGTAAAACAACAAATGAGGAACAGATTTATATTCCTCTCCCCAAACAATTTAAGATATATATTTTAGTAATGTTACTGACTCCATAAATACAATACTAAAATGTCCCAATAAGAAAACAAAGGAATCATTCTACTATACAATTTTGTATCATCCCATTCAGTTCCCCAATCTGTTCAGTTTTGGTGTTCTAAATACACAGACTCTTTATCTCACATTTGTATTTATTATTAGATAAGAAAACTAAAGAAGTTTTTAGCATCATCTTCACCATTACAAAGCAACCACTACGCTTAATTTTTAAGTTTTAATGGTTTATAAATTTCTTCTGCTCTTGTACAAAAATAACAACTTTTCAAGATGATCAGCTATGACATTTTCAATATAAAGAGTGACGTCACAGCAAAAATAGTTATTTTATTCTAAGGCAGCATAAAATTATACAGAAAGGAAGATTAAATACAGCTTTAAACATAAGTGGTTTTCCAAAGAAACAGGTACAGTTAGTTGCATTCTGTTAAATTATGTGAAATGGTGAATTGTCACAGGAAGGGCATTGTATAAAGGGAAACATTCTACAAATGCAAAAATGTTAAGTGGCTTATTGAGACATCTACAGAAATAACGCAAAAGTCTTTAATATTAGCTGCACGTAAAAAAGACCTCAACAACAAACCTACGTGATATGAGGTCAAAACATTTTTTCTCTTCTGGGTTTGTTTTCACTTGGCAGGTTAACAGATTGAGCTTTGCTGGAGGTCGGTTAGCCTATTTGAAGATAAAACATACACATTTTAATATATTGATACTGACTGAGACCTGCAGTTCTAAAATACAGCATAACATCCCACTGGCCAAAAAGAGAAGACAAAGGGCTGTTACTTTAATTGTTCAGGTACCCAGGTTTTGATTTATTCTGCATCATGGTTTATAAACTTCATTTGCTTATATTTGGCTATTTTGTTCACTGGTAACTGGACAGATGCTAGAATTTTGAAGGCGGAGAAAGGTAAAAATCACTTTAGTTATCAATACTCTGCTCATCTTACCAGTAACATTTATCTGAAAGCATCACATATGACAGAGAGATAGATTCATTTATATAAGTTTAACTAAATGTCAACATGTCAGAGGATTAAAATATATATATAGTCTAGGTTTTCAATAATCAAATAAAAGGACTCTGCTAATGTCTGTAAGGAAAGCCTAAATAACCAGTTTAGAAAAGCTCAATTTTTAAATCAGTGAAGGAACACACTGAAGTAAAAGAAGTTTGCACAGGCAAATCTTGCAACAAACATATGCAAAACTAAACTGGGATAGTTCTTTACTAAAAAAATGTAATGAAACAAAGTATCTTCTATAATGACATACCCTTTCTAGTCAAGTTCTCAGCTACTTCAGTTCCGTATCGAATAAAAAGTGGCAATATTTTACTAGAAGCAAAATGCACAAGCAACTTAATTTGAAAAAGTCTTATAAAGGCTACAAAAGACTTCCTTTTTTTTCCGCTACCATTGCTGCACTTATCTCTTCTTCCCCTCAATCAGCCTATCCTACAGACCTGGAGTTAAGACCTAGAAAGACATATTTCCGACCTTGTCTTTAGGAATGGCTTGTAATTACTACAATGAATAACCAGCTTTACTCCTCGTTTAGAATAATGAAATCAAAGAGCAGATTAACTAGAGAGACTCTGCTCTAGACAATAATAGCTGAAAAATAATAACTGAAATCAGAAGGAAAGTACCATTATAAAGATAGCAATATACATAAACACATTATCACTCTTACTGTTGCATTCTAACAATTTTAATCAAGTTGCTAAAATAAGATTCAGTGATCTAGACAAGAACTACTATCAAATGAAGCTGAACTGCCACATAATGCAATTAACTTGCAATGAATCATAAGAAATGTAGATCTCGTCAGTCTCTTCTAAATTTATTAATGACATTTCATTCAAAAAAAGGGAGAACAAGTCTGAAGAGTACAGATTTCCTTGAAACAACCTGATAAAGTGATGTAGATGGCCAAAAAAACTACTCCATTATATTTGAAGACCAGTTAAAAATAAATCATAAATAAATCAAAACCATGGAGAAACATAAGAAACAATTACATATTTTTTTTCCCTGTTTAAAAAAAAAAAAGGGGGGGGAGTGGTGGTGGTGAAAGAAGCATGGTGTCCTTGAAAAACAGCACACTCATGCTTTGCCTAACATAAGCAGCAGACACAACAAAGCCACGCAATGCTTTGAAGCAACAAACCTGCAGGTCACTTACTGGGCAATGTAAAATAAACTATACCCAAGAGAGGTTTTGGAGGCAGCAAGATGACCATCAATCGACAACTGCATTGTATTCTCTGCCTAGTAAACAGCTTTTTAAATTCCAGACATACCTCACAGTATGAAAAGTGCCCACTGTTTTCACTATTTTAGCCTATCAAGAACTAGAGGTGTGCAGGAAAACATCTTGAAAATGCCAGCTTGGGCCCATTTTCTCTGTTATATTTAAATATACTTAATAACCATAACACTAAAGTTTCCAGTGTTTAGATCTGTAACGTAACTGTTTGTCCAAGGAGTGTTCGGAAGCTGCCTGTAATGAAGACAAAAAATAAAGAAACCTAACCAAAGTAAGCAAAACTAAAAATAGTAAGTATTTGGGATCTTATCAATATTTATAAATATCTGAAGGGTGGGTGTCAAGAGGATGGGCCCAAGCTCTTTTCAGTGGTGCCCAGTGACAGGAGAAGGGGCAATGGGCACAAACTGGAAGACAACCCCTGAAGTTCCACCTCAACATCAGGAAAAACTTTTTTCCTGTGGGGATGACAGAGCCTGGACCAGGCTGCCCAGAGAGGTTGTGGAGTCTCCTCTGGAGACTTTCAAAACCAGCCTGGACCTGTTCCTGTGCAGCCTGCTCTAGGTGAACCTGCTTTGGCAAAGGGGTTGGACTCAATCTCCAGAGATCCCTTCAACCCCTACCGTTGTGTGATTCTATCTGGTAAACAAGTCAACAGGCAACTCACATGTACTTTTCTTACAGGCTCTATGAGAACATAAAAATGCAAATTCAGGCTAAGAAAGAATCCACTCGCCCCAGGACTTTGGATCTGAAGTGCATTCAGGACTTGACTAGTTTTCTACAGCTTAGGAAATAAGAAGCTTTAAATGGATCCATTAAAATGCTTCGGAGAGGTCTGAAGGACCAATATACACAGAACTCGTGTCTTTGCATAGGAGAATGCAGCATAAGAACTCCCTATGAGGATCTGAGAACCCAAAGAAGGCTCTGCAACAACCTAAAAGACATGCTGGGCCAATGTGCTGATTTTGGAATCCAAACATCTTCCAGAGCTTTTAACTGAGGGTCTCCTAACCTGAAGTCAGGATTAACAAGGGTATTAAAAACCCTGACACTTTTGCATGTGGCTGATGATACCTCATTCAGGATTCTAAGATGTAGTTGAGTAACAGCCTCTTCCCACCCACCACCCCAGCATGTGCCCATTACTTGGCGGATAACACGTATTCATCACATGGCAGATGCTTGTTGGGGAGAAGTTAGAGACACAAGAAAAAGGGAGGTAAGGTTGTGTAAATTCCTTACCCCCACTGGGCTGTAGGTGGGTCCAGGCATTTGGCAGGATGAAGAGACACCAGCGGTAGAAAATGGTACCAAATGTCTAACTTCTATTACACTATTTGTTTGAAAGCCCTGAGCTTCATTTTCTTGCTGGAGTCTCTGATTAAACAATTCAATTTCAGACTACTGCTGTATTTTTGGACACCCACATTAACACACCCACACCCTGAAAGGATGTGCTGCCACCTTTCACACCATACACGCTGACTTAAGTGTCAACTCACGTTCAACCCTGCGGAATGGTAACCCTCTATCCAGCAAAACTGACTGACAATCTGTTCTGGCAAGAAACAGTTAAGTGTAGGACTCAAAAGGTTAAGCCTCTAAGACAACACCGTGCAGCCCCACGATACAGAGCCGAGCTTTACAAAAGGCAAGAGCAAATGTGTCCACTTACTCAACGGACTGGTTGGCTGATTTCATCATGCATTTTTTATGGATATCAGTGATTTACTTAAGAATCAAAAGATTAAATTGGATTCTTTTGCCTTCAGATTGTCCTGTTAGTCATAATGGTAGATTAACGTTTCCAGCAGTAAAGAACGAACAACAACAGATTCCTTGATAATGAGTCTCTTGTATTCCTTTTTAGCAGAAAACCAGCAAACTCCATTTAAGATCTTTAAATAAAAATCAACTTTGAGGAATCTCAGGTTCCTCAAATATAAACTTTATGTCTTCTTGATCCGGAAACCACTTAGGAATCCTATTTACATGGTTCAATCTGCTTCTATCATTTTTTTTTATCCACGGGTGTAAAACTGCACTCAGGTAGATGTCAGAAAATTTCCAACTGCTAATAGTTACATGAAGGAGCAGTGTCTTGTTTCTCCATCAACCGTTACACCGCAGGTTGCTCTATGAATGATAATTTCTTTGAAGCTTTTAGTTGTCTAAAAGTATGACTTTTACACATATGCCAATGCAGATGTGTATTCAGTGTTACAGCTGGTGACTGACAGAACCAACCACATTCTGCCCATATGTATCATGAGAGCACTTGGCAGGCAAGTTTAAGTCAGAATACAGCATCTGCCTGAAGATAGCTGTTCAGGGAACCACGCATTTTTCAAATAGTCCCTCATAAAGATGGGCTACGTGACAAATAATGGGAGGGAATTGATGAAGAATACTTAGCCTTTAAAGGGAAAGCATTTACAAATTTGTATTTGATAAAGCAAACAAAACTGGTAACTGAATTTCTGAGAGATGGTTCGTTTTGATGAACAGCTGGGAAGAGAGAATGACACGTCATATTTTAATGACCAGGAGGTATCAATCCTGAGAAAGCTTGGAAATCAATGCTATTGCTTCAGAAGTTTCAGAAGATATTCAGAGCAGCCCAGAAAATTCTTAAACAGAAACTGCTTCTACCCATTTCAACGTCTATGAAACAAGCATTAATTGTTTATACAAAATTCCCATCAATACATAAGGGAAAGAAAGCAAGTACGTTAGGAGTGTATTTTAAAACAAGAAGGTACTCTTCATTTTATATAATAAAAAGATCAAGGTCAAACCTGTGAAACCCACATTCCAAACTCACATTTAAGTATTTACCTTAGCAACTGATTTCCAACTACAGCTCCAATGATTTCAGGGGGAACTTACTGCTTCTAAAAATGTAGGAACCATCTGGTAGACAGCTTATAAAAAGAGAAGAATAACACTATCTAGACAGACTCAGTAATTGTACTTGCATGTGAAAGTTTTAGAATTCTGCCATATAAGTGGATTTTGAAGCCTCTGCCAGCTCTGAGCTGCCCAGGCTACGCTCCTACTGGTACCACTACAGCACACCCAATGCCAAGTGTATTTACAGCACACGAAAATGCCGGTACAGAAACACTAACAGACTTTTCTCCGACAAAGACACACTCATACACACTCAAATGAGAACAGGGATAAACTGGTGAACAATTTGAGGCTGAAGGAGGCTGAGGGGAGACTTTATTGCTCGCTACAACTACCTGAAAAGATATTGTAGAGAAGTAGGCACTGGTCTCTTCTCACAAGTAACTAGTGACAGAACAAGAGGGAATGGCCTCAAACTGCACCAGGGAGGATTAAACTGGACATTAGGAAAAATTTTTTTCACGGCAAGGGTTGTCAGGCACTGGAACAGGATGAGTCACCATCCCTGGATGTGTTTAAAAACCATATAAATGCAGTGCTTGGGGTATGGCTTCGTGGTGGACTAGGTACAGGAGGGTTAATGGTTGGCCTTGATGATCTTAAAGGTCTTTTCCAACCTAGATGATTCTGTGAATTCCAAAGCCATAGCAACAACTCTGCTTCACAGGCCTGGTTTCGCACTCCTCCTTAACCCCTGGTTGTCAATTTAGAAGGCAACAGCTTGTGGTTAGATGCAGAAATGACAGATTGATTAATTTTTCCTGCCAGGGTCAACTTGTAGTCATAGCAACAGGCATAACAGGATGAAGAACAGAACAGTTCATAACAGGATCAAGAAACAGGATTGCTTATTAGACCAAGAACAGGAAATAATGTCACTGAGTTGATTTTTGTCTTAAGAAACTTTCTTAAAAGTTTTGAGAAAGCAATATAAAAAGAGAAAAAATATGGGAAAGTAAAAACAGCTGAGTTCAAAGCCAAATGTGAAAGGTCCAAAATCCCAATGCATAAAGTTTTAAAACTTTAAGTAGAAATGTTAAAAGTTTGTTTACATTTTTCAAATATTGGTAGCAAAGAAAGAGGGACTTCTAACTCTGTCTCTCGCCATTCTGGTAGAAGCTGCATTCAGAGTTGATTTTCCCCCAACAGCTCTATCCCCAGGAAAGCTACCTTCATAACAAATTACCATATAGCAGCAAGTCTTGGGGAGACAAGAGATTCAGCACTGTCTCACTTCATCTTATAAGTACAAAAAATTGCTTAACCCATGTCTAAAAGATGACTTAACACCCAACCATATTGTTTCAATTAAAAAAGTGTTCTAATTTGTATTTTTATATAGTCTGGTAAAATACAAACAATCTATATGAAAAATGAGCCATTAAAAAAGCCATTTTTTTTCCCCATTAGAGTCGTAAGCATTACAACAGTTGTTTTTTTAGTTACTGTGTATGTGTCGGTATATTTCTGAAAGACTGCCCTAAAAAAACATATCCATCATATTCAAACCACTGCATCAGGAATCTAGCTAACTCCAAACTATAAATATAGCCCAGCATAGCTTGCCTTTTTGTATTAGCAACCATGTACATAAAATACTGTAAACAAATACTTACTGTACCATGGGAAATTGTAAGAAACCCATTTTTAACTGAGCACTTCCTTTTCTGCCACACTTTTCTGATTCTGGTTTAAGGGAGGAAAAAAACCAAAACAAGTGACTCAGTTTTAATACATTTAGTATTACATTGCTTCAGCTCTTAGGACCTAAGAATCGAGCAGCACTTACCCATCACTTTTCTTGTACAGACTACCATTTCTTTCAGTGCCATGTTCCTTGTTTCCCTGAGGCTGATGTAAACTGTAAGCTGTACTCTGACGAATCTGAGAATCCTGAAATATACAGAACGACAATTTGTATGTAATGCATTCCACGTTCGCAACCAAAATACCCCCCATTAACGAGTTTCAGAGCCTTTCCCTCCTGCTTTAATCCTACTGGCCAAACAAAGCACTTTTTTCCTCCTCAATGAGAGGAAAAAAATCCACTTCTTTTTTCAGAGGGCACAAAAAAAATATTTGAGAAGTAGCCATTATCAGCACCTTCCAAAATCCTTTTAATGGCTTTTATTTAGCTTTATTATTTATTTATTATATGGAGGTTTTTTTTACCTAAAAATTAACTGAGCAGCAGGCTTTCCAACTCATGCAAACACTGCAGCGTACAAACACTAAAGATTATTATTACCTGCAATTCCTACTGCACCCTTCCATTGTAAAATAATTACATACATAAATTTGAAGAAGTGGTTTTCCTTGTGGAAACAGAGACATGTTGTCTGAAAAGCAGAAGAGACTTCCTGGAAATACAGCTTAGAAGGCATAGAGGAAAACTGAAACCAGGAGAAGAGTAATTTAAACCAGAGTATCTTGAACAAAATAGAATTCTAGGACAGGGGATGACAAGGATTGACTAAACTCTTCTCGCTGTTCTCAGAACTACCCAGAGGTAGAACCCACCGCTGCAAGAGTCCAACTTCTTAAACAGGAAGAACCTGAGAATGAGGAATCTGATGTGTCACATTCTATTAGCAGCAGTAACACGATGGGATGGACTTTCCAATGCATACAGTAATGGTAACTGCTACTTACAGTATTTATTGTTTTCTACTATCTTTGCTCTATGGACATAATAGACTTCTAATGTATGGCAGATAATACAAGTACAGCAAAGAGTAAAAAAACCAACAAAGCAGCTCACTTAAATGTCTGAGCTATTCTAAGCAAAAACTAAAGAGCTATAAGAAATAAACTTACTAATTTGATAAAAAATTCTCTTTGGCTAAGAAGATAAGATAGTGTAGCTCAGATATACTAGGAGTATGATCACAAGATACATCATTTTGGGTTTTCAGAGGATACATATGATAAAATATACAGTGCTCTAAAAAGTATGAGTCAAGAAGATAGTTTCTCTCTAATTCCAATTAGCTTCTCACACTTTATTAGCCTAAGTATAAGACTTCTCCAGGTATAAGCAGGGACCATCAAAAACCAAGAATACACTTGGACTGTGCTCTTCCCCAGAGAATACCTGCTCAGACAAAATGCTGCTCCTTTACAAGCTGCAGCAGTACATTCTGCTACCAAAGCTACTAATGCAGCCAAAGTTGTTCACAATCTTCTTCAGCAGTAGTGCCAACACATGACAGGTCCAAAATATGAAAGCAGAGACAGAGATACCACCTACACCCCTGTTCAGTGCACTTAGGACTCTGCAACTCCAGGCTGCAGGGTTTGAGGCTCATCCTGAATACAGTGCTGGAGCTCAGTGGTCCTGAGAATCACAAGCTGAGCTCAAGATGGGCTGCAGCACTCCTTAGTCCTCCTTTGCAGCAGAAGCAACCTATGTCCCCTTCCCTGTCTCTCAGCTAGTGATCTAGGAAGCTGCATCAGGTAGCTACAACATTCTCTGGGACTTTTAAAGGCACTACAAAACCACCACTTAAATGTCTGCTCCTGACAAAGCATCCCTTCAGCTTTAAACCAGTCTGTTTATTGTTCCTCTCCAGCCTGTTTACACAGAATTATTTGGTTTTGCACTCTGTCTGCCCAACACAAAAATAGAACAACATTTGAAAAGAACTCTTGTCACTGATAAAGAACTGCTGCACACATACATTTACTGACTTCTGACAAAAATCTGATCTGACACTGCCTATTGTGCACTACCAATGCCTTGATCTCTGCCTCCCATTAGTCAGTAAAGGAACTCCATTCCCAAGAAGATTAAAGGCCTTACAGAAAATTAATTTCTGTTTTCCACACCCTCAATTACGTGGAGATTTCAAGTGACCTCCAACACCTACCTGCCTACAGCACCGTTCCCATTACCTAGGATTGTGCTGCTGCTTTTTGTGCGTTATCTTCTGCTGCATTTCAGCCGCCTCTCTTCAGCTGTTGTTTATGCTCAGCTGCTGTTTGGCCAAACTGGCCAATATAATACAAGCTTCCTGCCTTATTTCAACCAGAGAGGAAGCTGCTGGAGCTGACGTGTATTTCCACACATTCATTACTATGAACAGTATCTTTATAAAATTTAATACTATTTCACAAAAAGTACTTAAGGACAAGGCAAGCAGATTTTCAGTTTTAAATCTCTGCTTCAGGCCACGTCCAAACCAAGTGTCCAAAGTGATTGCCAGATGATGGTTTTCCACAGCTCTCTGACAAGCAAGTTCATGATTTTGATCTAGCTCCTAACAAACGGGATGCCACAGCACAAATGACCATCACAATTAACATCCTTCCAGGCAATTTCAGCATGCCTTTTCCATATGAAGGCTCCCCAGAGGTTCTTTCCTTACTTCTGGTTTGCATACTGCACATAGCAGGAGTAAAAATCACAGACAACAGGGTCAGACCCAGTGGCCTCACTGGAGGAACAGGAACAGTGTACATTACCTATGGGAGGAAACAGATCACTGCAGGTAATACCTAGCACTGCGTGCTGTCATCTTAAATGTCTCTTGAATGTAACAAGATCAGAACAGACTGAAGTACGAAAGCCTAAGAAACTGAACTTTGTCCACTTTATCAGCTTTGAAATGCAGATAGGCATACAAAAAAAAAAAAAGTAAGTCATTTCATTGCAGCATGTTCAAAGTGAATCACTTCACTGACCATAAAAGAGGTTTGAAATGATTTCTTCCCAACTCTTATAAAGACTGACTGACTTCTAATTCAAGTTGAATAGCATAGCTAAAAAGGAAAGAAATGTGAACACAGTATTCTATAAAGACATCTGTAACCACTGATAAGAGAGATTCTAAAAACCTATTTATCAGCCCCATTATTTGAACACAACAGAACTTTCCATACAAGGTGCTTTAACTTAAACACAGCAAATTTTGGCTAGCCATTCCACAGCTCCCATGGAGCAGGATTTCGACTGACCACATCACTCCTGTGCATAAAGCTGCCAAAAAACCCTTACAGCTCTCCAGGCACCTGAGCTTCTCTTGCATTTGCAGGATCATTGCCAAGAGGGTGTTTTAGAGATCTATCCCTTATCTATTATAGCCCCACAGAGCCTCCAGCAGGCATATCTGCCAGAACCCCCCGCAGGCAGCCTCTCCTATAGCACAGCTAACCAATTTTTTTTTCCAAAGCCTGAAAAATTTATCCTATTTTGCAGTGGCCTAAATAGATTATAGGTTCTGCCAAACATGTAGAAGTAGAAGCAGCAAATCTAACTGCTACAGTAAGGCTACCTTCAGAGAGGACATGGGAAAGAGAGAAATGAAGGCTATACGACTCTAAGGTTGACCGTAAAGCTTGTAGGAGCTCTACAGTTTGAAAAATAAAAGTTTAAAAATTACAAATTACAGAGTTTTACACACAATGACCTTTCAATAGGAAGTTTCAGTACAAACCAGGTTTGACAAAGTTCTGTTCAGGAGGAACCTATGTATACAGGCACCACAAAAAAAATGTTCACTCTGAGTGTTTGTGTCTTTTTTTTTTTTTCTGTGATTATTATTTTTTTAAACACAACAGAAACAATATTTGTCCACATTCTATTATTTCATACATGAACTCCATTTTAATTAAAAATACATGTATCTTGAAAATATTGCAAGAACATAAAATTAAGCAACTGGATTTAATTCCCAAAAGAGACTGCAAAGGAAATCACCAATTTGTCATACAGCAATTTTCTTTCCCAGGAACAAACTTTTTTTTTTTTTTTTTTTTTTTTTTTTTTTTTTTTTGGGGGGGGGGATAAAACCTAATGAAAGCGGGGGGAAAAAAAAAAAAAAATAAAAACTACAAAAAGAAATAACCAATTTGTATAAAACCAATTTTTTTTCCAAGAAAAAAATTTTTTTTTTTTTTTTTTTTTTTTTTTTTTTTTTTTTGCGGGGAGGGGAATACAACATACAGAAGAGGAGGGAAAAAAAAAAAAAAGAACCAGTCTTTTCATACCAACAGAAAAAAGCTCAGAGGAAAAAAAATCCAGTTTCTTGAGATTTGAGTGGAAATCATGCCAACTATTTTCATTAAAACATAGTAACACTTACTCTCCTAGACTTCGGTCACAAAATGTAAATGCATTTCAGGAAGGAAAAAGAAATCAGTTATAGTAAAGGAAATTACAGTGCAATGAGAAAATTATTGTACAACCCACTAATATATTATACCCGGATTGTTTGGCATCCCACTGATTAACCGAGGCTTTCAAAAAACTTGAAAAATAATTACAGTACTTCTCGTGCTCTGCAGGTAAGCATCGATGACTACATTTGCAAATTAATTAATACTGAATATAGCATAAAGCACTTTGTACACTTGTATTTTTATATGCAACAAAACCGGTACAAGTAATAAATTTGTGTACTATTACATTTTTCAGGCTGTGAAAAAATATGTATTCCCATCTTCCATACACATTTAACACCGGTATCACTGATAAACAGATAAACACAGAGAAGCAATATTCCCAGCAAACAAAATCCAACTGCTTCTACTCTGTCTCTTGAAGAAAGATCTGAATAAAATAGGAAGGCTGCTAACACACACCAAAGACTCCTTACTGAGAGTGGGCAATCAATGGTGAATCCAAAATAGTCACCATTTCCACACAACCTAAGAAAGTGCCTCCAAACTACGAGAACTTTGTACACAACGTTCATTATCACAATCTTCACATGTAACAAACAGCACCTCAAAGTGAAGAGTGTTTAAGACTCTTCAAATGCCTATTAGCAAGTCACAGAATGACAGAATGGTTTGGGTTGGAAGGGATCTTTAACAATCATAAAGTCCAACACCTGGGTTATAGGCAGGGTCATCTTTCACTAGATTAGGTTGGTCAACAACTATTATCTGGCCTCTGGTAAGAGTTAGGAATCATCATAACTTTTATGGGAAGATCAAAGCAAGACCAGAAAAGATCAAGGAAGTCTGAGCTCTACAGACTAAACTATTTCATTGTGATCCCTCTCGGAAAGAGAATCTGAGAAGGGGAGCAGGGACTCATTCATCACTTAATCACGGCCCAGCTTCCACAAAGGAAGCTGGCTGGCTGGCATGACAGGAAGAGGAAGCACTAGCAATCTGAAAGAAAAGTAGACTCAATATTTAGGATTAGATTATCCAAAAGATACATGCTTCCAGATCAGAGTCTGCCAAATAAAAATACTCCAGAATTCTGCAGATCTAACAGCAACTGTAGCTGAAATTCAAAAAAATACTTATTTGTTAGATTGCCTAACTGACCCAGCTCTTTCATGTTTGAAAACTGGCATCATGCAGCAGAGAAGCAAAGTTAATAGGTTGCAGATGATGACAAGAGATGTTTTTGGATGTCTAAGTTTTACATAACCTTTATACAGTCTGGAATATTATTGTGAGAGAAGACTGAACTTAATGGGGTCTCCTTGATACTACCAAAATTCTCCTATTCTCAGCATGAGCAACATAAACACCACCGTCTGTTAGTTCACAGTTCACCACCTTAAGTATTTTACAATATTGGTAATAAAAAGAAATTCTTTGGCAGTAAGCCTTATATATTTTTAGTGGGAATTCATCTTGGAAAAAAAGCTGCCTTTGTCAGAAACATTCAATACCAGCATCAAAACAAAAAAGCATAAACAAAAGAAATTTGATGGATGATAAAAGTTAAAATAACCTTGTTTCAAATATTAACATTACATTAGAAGTAACCAGGTATTCCAAATTTCAGTCACCTTATATGCTCACCTCTTTCTGATCAACTTGGAGTGCTGATTTTAAAATATCTCTAAGCTGTGTTAATTGTCTTCTTTCCTCATCTTGTGCTTGTTTAATCTTGAATGAAGAAAAACACAGGTTAAAAATAACATCACTGTTCCTTTTCAATGCAGTTCTTCCAAACTTTCTACATAAATAGTTCATTTTTTTCTGAGAAGTGGTTAGTGAGAATGAAAACACAGAGAAAAGAGAATGTGATCAGTTTATTTTTCTCGGTACCTTTAGAAAACTTGATAATGGCCAGGGTTTTACTGGGTTAAGACTTTGATATTGCTTTACATCATTCTTGCTTTGTGTTCAGTTTGAAACCATACATTATTTTCCACTTACTCAGCAAATATTTTAGAGCAAAGGCTGTTTTCCTACCATTTTACACAGTGGGGTCCTGAACTGAAACTAAGTATTCTGGATGTGATAGGATATGGATGCGAGGGGATGGATATGCAGGGTCCTACACTTTGGCCACAGTAACCCCCTGCAGCGCTACAGACTCGGGGATGAGTGGCTGGAGAGCAGCCTGGAAGAGAGAGACCTGGGAGTACAGGTTGACAACCAGCTGAACATGAGTCAGCAGTGTGCCCAGGTGGCACGGGAGGCCAATGGCATCTTGGCTTGTATCA
>JAAGNO010014619.1:60152-84046 GCA_033439905.1 Ceryle rudis
TAAAGATCTGCATATACAGCTGGGATGTTTGTCACAGGGGCTGAAGACTTCTTACTGCAGAACAAAATGTGAGACTATGCTGATGGGAAATGGACTTTGGAAAATCATAATTTAATAAAGAGACAAAGGATGTGGATGAAGTTACATGTCAGCTTCCTCAGAGCATTGCAGTACAGCCATGATACCATATTGAAACTGAACTCTATCCTATTTTTCTCATTCTAGGTTGGCCTTTCTATTGAAGATATACATTCCACTTTCAGTGCACAGAACCTTTTAGTAATTGAGAGTAATTTTTGACAATCCCTTCTATTTACTACAATTATCCTTTGTTGAACTGCTTGTAAAAAGCTATGTCAGTTGTATTGCAGTATTCATTTTTTTTGCCACATGTATGTGCAATCTATTTGCTATTCTGGTTCTGTTTTTTACTTCTTTTTGAATATGAGAGCTCACTTTGTTTAAATAGTGAAAAAATATTCACTACTTGAATTCTTGGGGGCTGTAAGTTAAGAGTCCTTTCTTACTCCCATTTAAAACCTGTGCTTGCTGTTCCTGCATAGGCTCTTCCCATGGAAGCTGGGTACTGTAGCTGTCCAAAGAGGTACCAACTTTCCACCTTTATGCTTATGGACTCTCTGTACTATACGTATTTTGTAGGAGTATTACTCTCTAAAGCTGTATATCTCTGTAAAGCCATAGCAATAGGGCGAGTGGCAATGGTCTTAAACTAGAGTAGGGTAGATTTAGATTGGAAGTTAGGAAAAGGCTTTTTACCCTGAGGGTGGTGGAACACTGGAACAGGTTGCTCAGGAAGGTGGTGGAGGCCCTATCCCTGGAGACATTCAAGGTTAGGCCTGATGGGGCTCTGAGCAACCTGACCTGGTTAAAGATGTCCCTGTTCACTGCAGGGGAGGTTGAGCTAGATGACCTTTAAAGTTCCCTTTCAACCCAAGTCATTCTGTGATTCTGTTTATCCAGGGTAAATTTGAACACAGAACAGCAAGCATAAAAACCTGCTCATGGTGAATTTTTAATGACAGATATTTCAAGAAGTGTTGAGAAACTTCATTAGATGGGCTTTCCAAAGATACCATCTGAGCTACTGTTATGGCACATTCCAGACAGTGGGTGGACAGTTTACACTCAGAATCAGAAAAAAGGAGCTGAATCAGAAAAGGGAGCTGAAAAATTCTTGCCTATGAACCAAGTACTTCATCAAATTTAATGCCATGCTAATTGTAGTTTAACAGTTAACTAATAAGGAAAAGCTGTATCCGTATGAAATTTTGTACTTCTTCAAGTGAGTTCATTGTGTATAAGCAGATAGCAAATTCCGATTACTTGCACCAGTTTATAACCTAGGTTGAGCCATACATGTGTTTAAGACTTCAAAATTATTTCACTGTTTAGTAACAGCTAAGAAGTAACACTTTGTGAAATTAACATTTTGGAACGCCTTCATTTCTGTAGATAATGTGCTTTTGGTAACTCAGTTTTGAATAGCTTAAAATTAAGGTCCTACTGTAGGACAGAGAGATGGAATCCAGATCGGTGACTTTTCATCAGTAAACTGCAATTTAGACAATCTTAATGCAGCATTTATCCTTGTGAGCAGTCAGCTTTCTACAGCAGCCATTTGAAACTGGAAGCAGGTAATTAACCCTTACCCCACCAAAACCACCATAATAATAATTAGGAAAACATCATCAACATGTATGTTCAGGATGAACATACTCTATTTAAAAGATGCTGGTTACAGGATTACCAGAGAGACTGCCATTTCAGTTCACAATTCCATTTCTTACACCACAGATAACCTTGAAATAAAATGATAGCTTTGTATTTTCCCAGAAGATGCACTTTATTTTTCATATTCTAAATGATGGAATATAAATCCATTTAATCCATGAATAAAAGTGAATCATTTAGTGGAGTTTCATTTCACTTCTTAAAAAATAAAATAAATGCATAATGACTTGAGTCCCTTTGTTTTGATTTCTCAGTATTTCAGGTGGTTGTCTCTCATGTTCAGTGTTTCCTTAGCTTAGATTAAAATCATGGTTAAGAACTAAGTCTCATTTACACCTCATACCACTCAAAACCACAAAAGAACCTTTAGATGAAAGTAAGTAATTTATGTACTAGATTAAGTCCCTTCAGATTTTACTGTAAAGTGATTGGTTTGGTTTTTTTTTTTTTTTTTCCTCAAGAGAATCTTGGTGAAGGTTCATATGTAGTCAATACCTGAAAACCTTGTCTTTAGAACTAGCGATGGGAAAGTCTGACAATTTAAGGTCCCTGCAACTAACAGCTTTGGCTGTATGGCTGTCAGAGTTGTGAAATCTTGGCCAAATGAACAGAAATCTTCTTGTTTGTGTAAGAGGCATTTTAATTACACAGATAGTATATTATTTAGTTAAATATCAAAACCAATCTCTATATACGAAGATAATTCTTCACAGTGCAAACCAAGGTTGGGAGAAGAGGGTCTGGTGTCGTGGGCATATAATTAAGACATAGTGACCCTTCGGCTTCTGACATCAAACACTTTTGTGCATTTAAGTAATTTAAACTCTGTCCCTGCTGTAAAGTCACTTAAATACACAAAAGTATTTGGTAAATCATAATCATGACGATAATCAACCTTAACTATGATACAGAGGTGTTCAGATTAGCTAGAGTGCATTTGTGAATATGCTTTGAAGATGAAAAGCACTGTATCAAGGTAAAAAGTTTTATTATTTTTTTATTACAGCAAAAGTTGCAAAGAAATGGCAGTGCTGTGTACACATAACTGAGCTTCAAATTGCTTTTGCTTGTGTTACTTCAAAGAAACAACACTCACATTGAAGAGAGGGGAAAATAAAGGCTCAGTCCCATCAAGTTTATCCTTCTGCATTCATTTATGCAGATCTCAGTGTCAGGAGTTCCCATCATGCTCTACTGACTGTAGACTTCGTTGTTTCTGTTCTACAAGTTCACAAAATTGGTTTCAATAGTGATGGAGTATTACACATGTTAAAAGCAGAACACCCTCGGTGTCTTTCTGTATCAGACAAGACTGGACCCAAAGAGGAAGCCCATATTTAACATATGCTTTACTATGAAATGAGCTTTTTCTTGCATGTTCCATGTATTTTTTTGTTTGTTTGTTTTCTCCAGTATACTGGAAACAATTTATTTGACCTTGTCCCCTAAGTAATAATTTAAGATTTCAACTGCCTTTAAAGAAAAATTAATATCTGTGTTTGGTGTTAGGACAAATAATATTTAAGCATAAATAAACTTCAAGGCTACTATATGGAAGCATCCAAGAATCATGTTCAGGAATATTTGAAAACCCATGTTTCCAGCTTTTTATTACGATCTGCTACCCAGAGTTTATATTGTGTACAGTGCTTCTGTGGAGCAGAAAGGTCTGTGAACTCTCAAAAGCATGACAGCAAGAGTCTAACCAAGGAAGCAGCCCTTATCAATAACTGAAATGAAGAAGCTGTCTTTAATTGACTCTGCTATGGGACTGTAACAGTTTACATTGATCCATCTATTTGCATGAAGAATGGTTGACTTTTTCCTAATTTGCAACAAGTATCTTCAAGGGACCATTCTGGCAACACAGCAGCACCCGAAAATCCCTTCCCTAGCATTTATATTTTTTTCTCAAGGAGGAACCTTCAAGAAGCTGACCTCATTAAAGCTGTGATGTGCTCCTTGAGAACTTAGTAACCTTAATGAGGTGAAGACTGCATAGTCCACAGACAGAGGGACTCTGCCAATTGCAGGTGAAAGGAGGAGAATTTTTCATTTTAAAGCTGATTTACTGATACAGTATTTTGGAAAGCTTCCATGCAAAGAAACACACAGTGTATGAGATCAGGTATAAAAAATCTTCTACAGGATAAGGCAGTCAGGTCCAGAACCTTGACATTTATGTTACTTACACAAGTTACTTCAGAAGATAAAATTCATACTGCAATTAAGCAGTCATACTTTTCTTCCTGGTTGTAGTTTATGGCTTCAAAGTCCCCATTATCTTCAGTGATGCCACTGAGAAAAAAGGTACTCCAGATCATGTAGGAAATTATTACCGAAGGTGAGCATTATTTCAATTAACAGATGCACTAGTCTGCAAGAATTAGGTGTGTACTTCTCCCCAATAGTGCCCTCACACCAGTTAAATAGATTTTGTGCATGAAGTACCTGAGTGCATCCATATCTCCTGGGCATGGAAGTGCTTATAAAATTAATCTAGGTAGCTATAGTATGATCTGCCATTCCATGTGGCTCTGATGGAACTTGCTTATCTACCTCATGCTTCTACTTCCAGAATTTTTTTTAACATACTCATCAGCTTAGCTCTACATTCATCACACAAATATTAAAAGGGGAAGAATGAAAAAAACTGGCATACATTTTCCACTGGTTTATGTTGAGGTGCAGCTATTTTAACACCCGCTGGAATTTGTTTACCCGTAACTCCGTGTTGACTGTGTCTTGACTTCAGGTGCCTTCTTTGGCTCTGATCAGACGTTGCTTTTGTATGACTTTGATGACTAAAAGTTAGGTCCTGGTGATTGTAAGCTGCACCCCAGGGGACTGGCCTGGAAGGCAAGGTGACTCAGGCATCTGATGCAGACTGCCTCCTCGCTTCCTCCTGGCCGCGGGCGTGCAGGTACTCACTGCTGGCCTAATGCATCCTTTGGTTATTACATGCCCATCCCACACAGCCTTGCTGTGAACGGTGAGTAGCGGGAGTGGGGCCAGATCTTCACCTCATTCATGCCTCAGCCTGCTCCCATGAAGTGGGCTCACAGTCCTGTTTCTCTACAGTTAAACTCAATGCCCAGCAAGTCCTCTGTGGAGGTGAGTAAGTATGTGGGCATTTAATGAGTTGTTCTGAGGTTTGCTGGTGCTTCTAGCCAACACCTGGCTACACTGTACCAAATAAAACCCACATCACTCTTTCATATGAGTCCATTGCAGGTACAGCTTACATCCTTCAGCAATTCGGGGTTGTTCAGCCTGGAGAAGAGGATACTCAGGGGGGACCTCATCACTCTCTACAACTACCTGAAGGGAAGTTGTAGTCAGGCGGGGACTGGTCTCTTCTCCCAGGTAACTAGTGACAGGACAAGAGGGCATGGCCTGAAGCTGTGCCAGGGGAGATTTAAGTTGGATCTTGGGAAGCACTTCCTCACAGAAAGGGTGATTAGACACTGGAATGGACTGCTGGGGAAGGTGGTGGAGTCACCATCCCTGGAGGTGTTTAAAGAAAGACTGGATGTAGCTCTTAGTGACATGGTCTAGCTGATGTCAGGGTCATAGGCTGGACTTGATGACCTTGGAGGTCTATTCCAGCCTCAGTATTTCTGTGATATTAAAACCAAATTTTACTCAAAAATCTACTCAAAACCTTAAAATGCTATTAAAACTGTCAGCCTACCTGAACCAAAATGATCACAGTTCTACTGTAAAAAACTTAAGTTTACAACACAAATGTGAATGGTTGCTACTCACTGTATAAAGATCTGTCGAGAGTGTCTCAATTGAAGGCTTGAGACTTTCAACTGCTTTTAACCCATCCTGAAAGAAACTTAAAAAAAAAAAAGGCAAACTTATTCAACTTCACTTTGTATTTTCCGTTTAAGAAATTGCCAAAGGATGGCATATTATTATGCCATGCCATCAACTTCAGAGCATTAAACATTTATTCTTTTATGCATCTCCAACTGATCCACCTTTTTATTTCCATGACAGCTTATTCTAACATGCAAAAATCCCAAATTAGATTCTGAACTGCCACAGTCCACTGCCATGTAAGTTTTCCTCATTCTCACCTCAAACACAAGTTCTCATCCCATTTTTTGAAGGCCCAGAGCAAGCAAGACTCAAAAGCTCTAGCAGATATAAAATCATTGTGATTTCTTGGAGCCAAATGATTTAGCGTCTGATGCAATCTTCCTGCTAAAGGAGGATGCCTTTATTTCCCAAGCATTAATTATGGCCTGTATACAAACTGAATATGCTACATCTTACTGTATCATACATATTTTTGTATTGGCACAGTAATGTTACCTATGCCCAAGTATTCCAGCTCCTTAAAAAATAAACTATATTTGAGAAATAAATCTGCAAGAAACCACAACTACACACACATATGATTAACAGTTGCCACACCATGTGCAACTGAAAATACTTCCACTCTGGAAGAAGAAATGAAAGTGACAACACAACACAGCATTTGCGTTGTTGAAATTTTATTAGTGGACAGAGCAGACGAATGACATAGTACAACTGAAACTGGTTTTAAAAGCAACATAACTATACAGGGATGCACAGTGGTCTTTTAAGATAAAAACTTACTGATTTGAACAGGTTAACAGCAGCTCTTTCAAGTTTATAGCAATGACTTTATTGATATATTATTGATCTCTAAGACTAGCATAAAATACATCGTTCTAATGAGAGCTTTGTGGTCTATTACTGAGTCCTCCACTTAATTAGAAAAAGAATGATTTGTTCAATATAGTTTTAGCCCACTGCTTCTGTAATTTATTTTCTTGAGCACAGAATTAATTTAGACCATTTCTAGATACACTCAAAAAAGCCCATCAAAACTAATGGAGCACTAAGTAATAGACCAGATTAAGAGCTGTGTTTTGAGAGTAGTTTATGAACTATGCCAAATTATTGTGCAGCACTCCTTTGGAACAGACAGTGATCTTCTAAGGGACTAGCTCAACCTAGCTCAACCTCATTACAGGTTTTGGAAAACAGTTAACAAAAGCAATGACTAATCTATGACAAAAGCAATTTGTCAAAAGACATCAATTAAAACAGTCGAATCGTAGATTTATTTTGAAAAATCTAAGTGTTACGATATTAAAAGTTTAAAACAAAACATTGCTACAGTTATTGTGTTGGTATAAAGAAAACCAAAACATACTTGCACTGAGCATGAAAATATTTGATCAAGTTCTGAAGCAAGTCCACTCCTTTTTTGATCTTGATTTCATTGACTTTCAGCAGGTACTGTTAAAACAATTCACAAAAGAAATTATTATGGCTATGGTATTATTTTAATATTTTATTTTCCATTATATTTCAACAAGCTGTAACAAGTGCACACTTCGAAGACCTAAAAGAGAATGCATCAAACAGTGGCTTCAAGGGTTAATCACACAAAAGCAATTGTTGTCACTGCTTTTGAGATCCTGTGGGGATACTTCACTATGATTAGTTCAAGTTGTTAAAATATCCTTCACAGCTCCTAGTGGAAGCCTTTGTTAATGGTGACATAAAAGGATTTGTGTAGTAAATTTAGGAACTCATTTTTGCACCTAGCAGCCCATCTAGGTATCTACCTCACTGGTTTAATTCATTGTCATTAAGGAAGAAAGCAGTTTACTTAAAGTGAGAGATTATTTTAGCCATTTTTAAATCTGCCTTCTGTTTTTGTTGTTCTCTCTATCATTTCCTTATGTAGGGCAATTACAGCAAATTACAATTTAACAAGAGAGTTTTAAAATCTACTGTCAAGCTAAAAAATTGTAATTAGTGTCCTTTTCCATTAGGCACAATCAAAGTCCATACTAAGTGACAGCTCCTCCCTGGAATGCCATAGCACAAAAGATGTCAGCTATGGAAGCAGAAGATTGCCCAAATATTTATAGGAGTCCTTAACTGTCCATTAAATGATGACAATTTTTAACGCCTGCTGAGTGACCTCTAAGCAAAGGAGGGAATGTTATTTTAGCAGTGCTCTAATGCATCTGGATTTTCCCTACATGCAGTATACCTTAAATGTTTTAAGCCCACCAAAATAAAGCAGTATCCAAGTGCCAGCTTTCAATGTTGCAGTTTTTATGCTGGTTGAAGTGAACAGATGACTAGCCTAGATATAGGCACATGCACTGGACAGTGTTTAGTTAGAAGAATCACCTCTCTAGCTCCTGCTAATTTAAAATGGAGCTCTACACATCTGCTACTCAGTTCACTTTCACAATTTATAGAGAATTAATCTGTACTTATGATGGAACTTGAATATAGAAACATAGAAATGTCTGGCTTGGAAGGGACCCCTAGAGGTCATCTAGTCCAACCCCCCTGCTGAGAGCAGGGACATCCTCAACTAGAGCAGGTTGCTCAGAGCTCTGTCAAGCCCCATCTTGAATGTCTCCAGGAACGTCTCCTTGAATGTCACACTTCTGATTTACTATCAAAACAAAATTAAAATCCCTTTTTATCACTATTCAGAGGTAACTGAGTATAAACTTCTTTTCCCAAAAGCAGAAGAAATACAGGCTACACTTCAGCTATTCCACAGTTAAGGTTAACTTGATTCAATTTCACACAGACTTCACCCTGCATTTTATTATCGCTACAACTGACTAAAGTGAACTCCTTTACGGAGGAAGAGAGAAGCATCTGTTCCTGGTTGTTTCTTAGGAAGGATACAGATGGGTAATTAGCTGGCAACATCCATACATTTACTGGGTACTCAAATCCCTTCATCAGTTTTGAATACTTTAGTCTGACTCTATAGAAATGTGAAGCTTTTGTATTAAGTATTAGTGCATGCAGTTACTACAAGTGGTATTCAGGACAACTGCTGTTAAGCTACACTGGCATATGAGTCAAATTAGTTCTAATAACCCTAGCAAAAGCAGAAAAAAAACCACCCACGGTATATTTTGAAGTTAATGCACTAAAAGAACAAAGCCAGCAATTTGAATTCCCAACCACAGAACCTGACATGCTCTCAACAAATTGAGCCAAAAATATTCGTATCAGATTTAACATACTGCAAAATCACAAAGATTTCAAAGCAGAAACATTCTGAACTGTCCTGAAAGAGAACTGGATTCCATCCTGAGTGCTTTTTTTCAGCATCATCAGCCCAACAGTGTGCTAGACTGGAGTCTCTCCTCATAATAACACAACAGCTGTCAGTGTAGGGAACAATTCAGAGAATGATCTAGGGCCTAAAATAACTTATAGTGAAATAGCAGCATAAAGGATTATTTATTTTAATCTCGTACTGTTTATTTGAGCTTTGCATTGTTTATTTATTTTACAATGTATTTGTTAAGTGAAGGTAGAAAAGGTCTAAATTCCCTGCAAAGTTAGCACATCAGGATAAAAGAAAATGTGGTTTAGCAAATCGAGTCTACTAGTAACTTTTTTCCTTTAACATCACAGTTGTTATTAAAATATCGTGGTTTTCAAAATTTTCTTAAAAATATTATCAGAACAATATGATTCTCACATTGAATCTTACCTCACACATCTGTAACTGGAAGAACCTTCTTTCTTTCTCCATCTCTTCTGCAATTTCAGCTCCACTTATTTCTGTGCGGATCATCCCATGCAGCTTAGCATGTTCTTTTTTCTCCTTCTCTATTTTTGTTCTATAAGGCAAATAAGGCAATCACTCAGTGAAGTAAGACATCCACAGCCTCTCGGGAAATCTGATTATTCACAAAGTCTACAGACAGATGCAGAGCCAAACTCTTGTAGCGCTGCATATGACTTACTTTCAGATGACATTTCATTTGAAATTTGACAATGACTGAAGATCAGCAATGACATACAGTAGCTGAAATCTAATTCAATCAGTTAAAATAATGTCCTGACAGATACTCCAAAAGAAGACACTAAACGAGATGAAGATATTTCTTGCACTGAAGGAAAAAAAACCACCAAACTAAATCCAGAAACAACATAATGAATTTTAATTGAAAACATAGAGGGATGGCTAATCTCAACTGACCAAACACCGGTTAACAGGGTTCAATTAAGTCACCAGATCTATTGAGTTTTGCTTGTCATCAAGTCATCTTCTATATATACAGGGTTTCCTAAGCCAAAATCACAGTTGCCATCTCTACTTGCTGCTGAGCCAGTTGGCACTGGGAATGCCGACCAGCCGGCTGCGTTGCAGACTTTAAAGTCTGCTAGACCAGCTGTCCTGATTCCCTAAAAGTTTCCATGAACATTTTCCAAGACCTCTGAATAAAGCAGATTCTCCTCCAGAATATAAATGAATAACCAATGCCTGCTAGAGAGTCTAACTCCCCTAAACACACTTGTGCATTTGGTACAGCTATTCTCAATATCATTCCTAAGGGCAGTAGCATAATTATACCACCCAGTTAGACAAGCCTGACATGAAAAAAGATATTAATAGAAGAAATACAGGAGGGTGTTTACTTTATGGAAAGACTTTTAGTTTGCCACATGTACCGTTTAGAAGCTGAAAATTCTGGAAAGAGCTTCCTGAGGAAATGCTATACTGCTTCTGAACAAGAGGAAGCATTACACAGGAATACAGGAAGGAGATGAGAGGAACAAATAACATACGCACTGTTGTACTTTCTCTTGGGCAGTCAAGTGTCTCTCAGTTCTTCCTCTGAAAAGATGACGTGTCTCAAGTGCTCTCTTAACCTGATGTTAACATTACCCTAGCAGCTTACAACAAAATGTCTGAGATGGTCTAAGGACTTCCAGTGTGCAATATATTCTGTACTTCTATTTCTCAAGAACGAGGAACTGCTTCCTTACACCTCAAGCATCAAAGGAAAGCTAGAATGAATCCCTTTCATCTCATCCCACAACATTTCCACAGGGAAACGTTTTGAACGGCAGTACAAAAAGCCCCACTGCGCTCAGTCCTGGCCGGCACAGCAGAGCCAGTCCTTACAGTACTCCAGCAGTCAGCACATGCAGCCAGCACTGCGTTCCTCAGCCCATCCTGGCTCCCCAGAAACAGACATTCGGAGGGCAGCTCCTCTCCTTTAAAATAAATATTCTGAAAAAATCCTACTCGCCCTAACAAAAACTTGATTCCAGAATGTTCTGTCTTCATAAGTCTGCACTCTTCCTCATTTACTGCCAACTACACCATTTTTTAGCCACAAGAGTCCAAACACAAGAATAAACCTGATATCAACCATGAACAAGGAACACAAAGCATTACAAAACGATGCACAGAAAATGACAAACACACAGCTCCTTTCTAGCACACACTCTAGGAGACTTAATATGGTATCATACCTGATAGTTCTTAAAAAAAAAAAAAAAAAAAAATCAAACCTCAGAGCAAAGATCCAGGGTGGTTTTAGTTCTCTCAGTTTCCACATCAATCTAACAATTCATAGGCCAGGGAATGTGCAATCAATGTGAAATCACTGAAATGTGAATTCTAGTAACTATTAATTGCTATTGTATTTTCATGGCTTACAGAGAACAATACTTGAACATAGTGAGGTCACACCTTAAATACCGTGTTTAGTTTTGGTCCTCTACAAGGACACTGAGGTGCTGGAGTGTGTCCAAAGGGCAATAAAGCTGGTGAAGAGTCTAGAGAACAAGCCTTACAAGGAGCAGCTGAGGGAGCTGGGGTTGTTTAGCCTGGAGAAAAGAAGGCTCTGGCGAGACCTTGCCACTTTCTACAACTCCCTGAAAGGAGGTTGGAGCAAGGCGGGAGTTGGTATCTTCTCCCAAGTAATTGGGCAAAAGGAAATGGCCTCAAGTTGTGCCAAGGGAGATTTACACTGGGTATTAGGAAAAATTTCTTCCCTGAAGGGTTGTAAAGCACTGGAACACACTGCCCAGGGAAGCAGTGGAGTCCCCATCCCTGGAGGTGTTTAAAAGAAGTGTAGAAATGGTGCTTAGGGACATGGTTGAGTGGTGACCTGGCAGTGCCGAGTTAATGGTTGGACTCAATGATCTTGAAGGTCTTTTGCAACCAAAACGATTCTGTGACTCTACTGGATGACAGAACCACTCCTACAATTTTAAGAGCTTAACAACATGTCCTATGTTGTCTCTCCATGCTAGGTAAACCAAAACTAATACTGCCAAAGAGTCAAACATCACACACAGTATTACAACATAATACAGCTTTAAGAAATTTAATTCCTTTTAAAGAGATAGATTTTGGTGAAAGAGTCCTTTGTACTCTTTAAAGGGGAAATCATCTTCCACAGGCAAAAAGTAGTTAAACCAAGACTAAAGCATACCAACAGCTACCAAGTAATTCAGAGAAATGACACTCTTGAAGGTTTTTGCTGGAGCTTCAGGCTCCATGCCCTCAAAAACTTCAGAGATGCTTTACAAAAAAAAAAACCAAACCCAAACCATCTCTCATTAACATGTACCAGAAATAGACAATGGCACATTTCATTGTTACTTAGGCTTTTAGTCTAACTACATTTTCAGCTTTGTAAACCAGAATTTAACCTGTTGGTTTGCTACAGTAATATGCTGCCTCCTATCTGACTGACACTACGGGGCACTTTGTTTCTGTGGAAAACAAAGAAACCACATAGAGCAGTTTTGCATGCAAATCTTCCAATTGCCAAAGGCTGGCTCAGCTTCAACTGTCACTCTACTGTGACATTAACCAAATCTTTCTGGCAAAGCCAGTTTTACAATGTACCACTGTGGGATTTCCAAATATTGCATGCTATTCAGGTTTTCCAGGCAGATTAATTACGCAAAATTAATAAGAAAATTGGGAAAACACTAGAAAAATCCTCTAGAAGCAGTAAGAAGGAAGCAAATGTTTTATAAAGCTGCTGGTCTTGAAGCTCATGCAGCACATATCACATATATAGACTTTGCTGACTAGGATTAAATCTGAGCACGCTTCAGTCCATTTACAATGCCACTGCACACAACTAATACACAGTGCGCTCAGATTTGTGTAACAGACAGTGAAGCTGAAATACAGGATGAAGAATTACAACCCCAGGCAACGCTACAGGCCTGGAGAGCAGTGCCTGGAAAGCTGCCCAGTGGAAAAGGACCTGGGAGTGTTCAACTGAACATGAGCCAGCAGTGTGTCCAGGTGGCCAAGAAGGCCAATGGCATCCTAGCTCATATCAGATACTGTGTGGCCAGCAGGACTAGGGAAGTGATCATGCCCCTCTACTTGGCACTGGTGAGACTGCACCTTGAATACTGGGTTCAATTTTGGGCCTCTCACTACAAGAAGGACATTGAGGTGCTGGAATATGTCCAAAGAAGGGCAACAAAGCTGGTGAAAGATCTAGAGCACGTCTTACGAGGAGCACCTGAGGGAATTGAGGTTGCTTAGCCTGGAGAAAAGGAAGCTCAAGGGTAGACTTTATTTCTTTCCACAACTCCCTGAAAGAGCATTGTAATGAGGTGGTCGTTGATCCCTTCTCCCATGTAACAAGCAATAGGACAGGAGGACATGGCCTCAAGTTGCACCAGGGGAGGTTTATCTTGGATATTAGGAGAATTTTCTTCATAGAATGGGTTGCAAAGCACTGGAACAGGCTGCCCAGGGAAGTGGTGGAGTCACCATCCCGGGAGGGATTTAAAATGTGTGTAGATGTGGCACTTAGGGACATGGTTTAGTGATGGACTTGTCAGTCTTGTGTTAATGGTTGGACTCTGATCCTAAAGGTCTTTTCCAACCTAAATGATTCTATTATTCTATTTTATGATTCTGTATTAAAGCTACCTTGTTTAGCGCTTTCATTCTATGCCACTATTTTCAGTATGGGACCTCCACTTCGTCTTATGTACATGCTTTAAAAGGGAACGTGGCAAAAATATCTACAGTCAATGAATATCAATGATCTACTGAATCAAGTTAAAGCCCTGAAGAAGTAACTTGAAAAAAGCTTGCAGAATTTTCAGGTAAATTTTTTAGATACTGTATAAAAAAAGACATGTTTACCAAACTGGAAACATCATCACTTAACCTAACAGCTATGCAGACATCTTCACAGAAGACTGTAACGAGAATTTTTTCATTCTTTGACTACAAATGGTTCAGAAACAAATCATAAGTGATAAGAGTTTTATCTAGATATGAGTGCTTGCATTTCTGCACAGTAACGTTAACACGCCTCAGCCTACTAACTTGCTTTTGTAACCCCAGACACACATTGTAACCTGTTCTCCTCACTCAGGTGTGTGTAACAGCCTGGCTTTTAAAAGGAGAATGGCAAAGGAGGAGAGGCAGCCAGCCTTCCCAGGAAAAGCTGGTTAGTTTTCATTAAGCATTTATGTTTCCTAGCATTAGCACAACGCTTATTAGCGGAGGACTTCTGAAGATAATGCATATTTACAGGCCTAGAATACCTTTATTTTAAAAATTAACATTTCTTTCTTTTCAGGAAAGACAGGTTTATGTCTCAAATACAGACGGTACTGTTCAGCAAAAAAAAAAAGAAAGAGTAAATCACATGCTTCAGGAACTTTATGCTTCTACTTCCTGTGCAAAATTGATACAATGTCTTTACCTCAAAAACTCTACCACAACAGGACCCATTAAACTGAAGAATGTGGGTTAAATCTGGCCCGTTGCCTTGTTGAATCCAGTCTGCCTGCTGGGAGAATGAGCAGTTTTTATGACATGTGTACTCCCTCCCCATATGCTCCCCTGGCGCGACTGCCATTAGTGTTTAAGTACATGGGGGAAAGCAGCCGCCTCGTAACAGAAAGAGCCCAGTCTGCACCAGTTCCATGCAGAGGACGCAGGCAGACCAGTCCCACCGCAGTGCTGCGGTGACAGTCATTGCCCAGCGCTTCTGTCAGAAACAAAGACTAGAACCAAGGTCCTAAGAGAAATGCACTGCTTTTTAACTACCCTAAAGCTTTAAAAACGTTTTAAGATCTTTATGGCTTCAACTGAAGCATGTTAATGACTGATTGTGAGAAAAGATGAATTATTCATGAATGTCACCTCAGGATGTTCCCAATTTTTGATTGAGGTAGGCTGGCATAAAATTATGGGTTACTTGCTCCTCTTACTCCCTTATTTGAGAACAGTCCCAAGGTATTAAAAAAAAAAAAAAAAAGATCAAGCCTCCCCCAGTTACTTCAGCTAAGGTTATCTTCAGGAAAATACCCTGAAAAGTTAGGTAGCAACAGGGCAAAGAAGTTGCATAATAATCAACACGGATGGATGGGGATCCAAGAGCCTAAGAACGGAACTCAACATCACCCTCCCAAACAAGGCTAGATGCAAGTAATTTTTAAACATGCTCAGCTACATACAGAGCCTAAGCTGTATGTAACTTGAAGTAGCAGCTCGGAAATTATTACAGGGAAAAAGCAAAATAAATGTCATTTTTTAATTAACTAAATTTTCTTTTTAAATAGGTGACACTTGGGTGTATTAGCACCTGATAGGTCATCACAATGGTGCAAGAAAGAGAGAGGAGATACTGAGGCAAACAAGCTCCTTATAAAGACAGCCTAATCAAGACAGAAATCAGGATGAAGATACTGTCACTTCTCCGCAGACTGCAAAAGTACCACTTTGATATCTGGCACTTAACTTCACAGGTCTGTACTTGTGACTAGGAAATGCAGATGAACAGTATGATCTTAAGTGTATGACACAGAGGAACATGCAGACAAAGAGCAGCCCAGCAGCCTAGAATGGTTTGTTAACCCAAAGGGAAATGAAAAAGTAAGGGGTGGGGGACAGAACTAAAAAGAGACATGTACATATTTGAAGAATTATCACTGGAAAAAGAGACTTAACTAAGCATAAATGTAGGACTGGTTTTAGGCACAGTCCAAACAAGAACTCATCTAAATTAACAGATTAAGAAGGCTGAGCCCCCATCCTCGTGACTACCAACACCCGCATCCATTATTCCACTCTGGCAACACAAGCTGTAGGTGAGACTGGAGGCAGAGCTCTCCCAGTTTCTTTGCCCTTCTTATAAGGGCAAGACTGTGAAGATATTACACCAAAAAAAAAAAAAATTCTCTTTACAGCTAAGAATTCTTGAGATGACTCTGCATCCACCCCCTGCTACAAATGACTAGAATGTACAGCTGTCAGGAAGTTCAGACCCATTTGGCACAGCCACAGAATCAAGCCAATAATTACCTATTAATATTCTCATCCTAGTTGCAAAATCACATCATTAATCTTCCCATCTCTGATTTGTAAAGATCAATGCTCAGTAACAACATCTGGCAACATCTCAACTTACTTGGGAACTGATCTTACACACGAGAGGGTCTGACAAATCCTTTTGCCCTACTGCAGGGGTGGAGGTCTCAGGGAATTTCCAGTCTGAATTTAACTCAACAAAACTATGGAAAATTGGTCTGCTCCTTGGCAGAAATGAGGCGGCTTGTACTGAAAAACAATATTCCCTGGCTGCCAAACTTAAGACACAATAAGTAATTTCTGATGTAAAACAACCACACACCCCGCAAAAAAAAAAAAAAAAAGCCCCTTGTTTTAAAGACTTTTCCTGTACACAGAATTCCCAGGCTCCCTATCCCAAGCCTCAAGCAGATGATCCTTTGGTCTTGATCAAAGTGAGGGAGTCCAACAGGCTAGACTAAGAGGTTTAACTCTAGAATATTGATGCATTTCATTTAACCACTTAAAAAAAAAAAAAATAAGAGCATGCAGCAATTGTACCAGCCCACCACCTGGAAATATCACAGAAAATGGGAATGGATTTCAAAGAATTTCTTGATGAACATGTGCTACCTTTCAGTTTTTGTATGTTGAATAGCCTGATGTACATGGCTCAGAAGTAAGCACTGTCAAGGAAGTGTACTTATTTGTAAAAAAATTTTGAAAAAAACTACATAGGTAACTTGGAAAGAAGTACCTCCTTACAGTGGAAAAAAAGAACCTGTTTCAGATCAAAAACCAAGTGTCTTATTTGAAAGTAAAGTCTTAAAGCAGTCTAACAGGCTGTTGTTTAAAAGAAAAAAAAAAAAAAAAAAAAAAAAGAACCAAAACCCAGTATCTTATGATATCACAAGCAGCACTGGATTCAATCCCACAGACAGAATCTAAAGACACACACAACATTTCCAGGTATCTACTGGCCTTAAACTGACATGAGAATCTCCAGATATACAGATTCAAATACATTTTCTATGGGCATTTTCACTTCCCAAGCGCTTAACTAAGGTAAAACCAAATGAAAATATTTCTGGAATACCTGACTCTGAAACAGACCACCTGCTCTGACCAAACTCAGGATCAAAGCACAAATCTTTACCCCACTTCAGCATACTCATCCTGATGAATATTCTATCAGAAATTCTAAGAGCAGAGATCTTGGTCCTGTAGTAACAGTGTTCTTATATATGGCCTAGCAGCGTGCAAGTGCATTTTAAATTCTGCAAGCAACCTTTGTGGGATGCCACTATGAATAAGTTATATTTAAGCAAGCAAGCTTTCAGGTCCAGCAGTCAAGCACTGGTAGACAACAGTAGAATAAATTACAGGGTTGTTCTTTATGGCCCATCCTCAGAGAACAACTACTGCTATGGGCAATGATCAGAAATCTTAATTACTTCAACAGCCAATAACTGGCATGGCACCAAATGACTGTTAAAGAACATGAAACACTGAAGCCAATCTTCCCAAGATTCAGACTGCTAGACTGGAGGTTTATCTCAGTATTTCAGAATGTCTTGGTATGAAAATCCAGCTATAGCTAGGCAGTTTCAAAACCCAAAAAAGGTCCTCTTCATAAACTCAGGTCATCCTCACTAAACAAGCCTAGAAAGCAGTAATTAGAATGTTATTCACAAAAGGAATCATGAAATTTAGCTAACTTGCTAAACTTGCTGCTTTTGTGAGTAAGCTGCCATAGAGGAATAATTTCTGGACACTGCACATGAATTCAGATGGACCACCTCAGTGGGCACCAGAATTTTATTTTTTTTTTAATGGCACCAAGTTGTATTTTAAAATAGTGTTAGATTCTCAGCCAATGGGGAACTGCAAGCTATTCATGCTAGACAGGGTCATCATATGTGACTTTTCTGGACCCATCTTATCAGAAATGGTCTGATACACGCAGCACTAACTCATAATATCAGATACTGGATGTGTGATACAATCCAGGTAGTACTGGAAAGAAGGAATAAAACCCACTACAAAATTCGACTTCAAAGACTATCAGCTGTGACTTGGCCAACCAAAAAGCATCTGCTCCTGACATAGGGCACTAAATTGCTTGAAAATTACAAAGTACCAAAAAACATTACGTTTGATCTTTGGTGCTGAGCTTTGTTGACTCAGATGGATATAAAATTGTTATTAAAACTGATTTTATAGCTTTTATACTATGCATTGGGTACCTTCAAACAAGTGGCTTATGGCAAGCTGGGCTAGACGCGAAACATGAGACACAGTTGACAAGACTCAGATAAGAGTTCATCCACTTCTAGTACACAATATGCCTGCTGAGAGCATTCGGTCTTGTCATTAAATGCAGCAAACATCCTTATCTTTAAACACACTACATTAATTAAATGTGGTTTACTAAGGTTCCTTATACTGGATCAGTCTGGAATCACGTGCAGTTTTGGAATGGTAGTAGCAAACACTCCCACCAGCCTTTCCACCTTATTGGTAAGTGCCAAAGGCTCAGCATCAAATAAGGTTGTCCTAGAGACCTCAGCATTAGGCAGAGTCTCCTAAGACATGCTAGAGCAAGAGATATTACAGTCATTACAAGGGGTTTAGGCTAACAAATCCAGAACTAAATCTTGACTTGAATGCTCTTGCTATTTTTTGTGAAGACATTTAAAAATACTCAGGCATAAAGTAAACAAGTTCTTCTGTGCCCTTCAACTGAAGAAACTTGCTAATTATAGTGATATAGTCACTATATGATGAGAAGAAGAAGAAAAAACCCAACAAATGCTGAAAAGGACATTGAGTACAATTATGTTGCTGCACTTTTGGTAGTTAAGGATGAAAACATGGCGTGGCTAACTTTTCATTTTATATAGTACTGTCCTCATGAAGTAGAGAAAGGCAGAAAAGAAAGTGAACTTTAACATCTAGCAGATTACAGGGTAGTAATATGGATATTATCAAAAATTTAAAAAAATTATTTCCCAGTTAAAGAAAACCTTTCTCAATTGAAGTGAAAGAATACTCTGTTGAAGAGCAGGCACTGGGAGATTATGCTCATTACCTGGAACTTCATTAAGCAAAGTGGCCTACCACCAACACTAACTGGCATGGCACACAAACACACAGACAAGACAATTTACTCAGGAAATAAGTTGCATATTACAGAATTTGAAATGATTGTGTCTATGCACATGTATTTTCACATAGCTCCAAGATTTAAGAAAAAAAACCCAACCAAAACCAAAAACAAACAAACAAACAAAAACAGAAAACCAAACAAAAAAAAAAAAGGAAAAAAAAACCAAACCAAACCCAACACCTTAGCTTCCCAGCTAAGACTTCTGTGTGGGGACCTTGACATTGAACAATGACCCTTACAGATATTAGTTATACTTCCCTTTTAAATAAAAATTTAAAAGATACATACACTTTTGTTTCATAGTCCTTCCAAGCTTTATCAAAGGGTTTTTTCAGGTCCTGTTAAGAAGAAAAAAAACCAAACAGCTAGTTATTTACCTGAAAATTCTGTGAATCCAACAATGAACACCTTCACCATTTGCAGAGTCTGCTCGAATAAGGGACTCTCTTTTTTCTTGACTAGCTCACTTAACGCTCATTTTTCCTATGTGGAGGATTGCTTTTACACAATCATGTACACAGATTTAATACACGTTTTTAAAAGCATCTCAAGATGCTTTTTACTATACTTTTCAACAGCTCTATTTTACTTCTTAAAAGGTACAACCACATGACATCCCAAAAGCACACTATGCAATTAATCAAATCAGCTATTTTCAATCATTCTGCCTCTGGCCTCACTGGAAAAAAAGCACCTGTCCTGAGGCTGTGGAATAGCCTTGGCTAAGAACAAGTCCTCATCCCACTAAAGTTAAAGAAATCAATAAGCCACTGCCTTAATGGGAACTTCATAGGCCATACAGCTCAATCTAACTAACTCTGTGACAGTTTTGAACTACTTATGTTCCAATTTCCTTTATTTTTTCCCCCTCAGAATAAGTCAGTTTGGATAAAATGATCTTTACAAGTTGTAAATTGTTTCACTGATGTGTAAATATGCAGCAGTTTGGAGTGCAAGAGATCAGACACTTAAAAGAAAATTACTGTTAACTCTGAAATGCTGGAAAACTCTTGAAACTACAGATCAGAACTAATCCTTCCATGTCAGCTAGTTATTTCAACAATTGTGGAATTAAAGCAGCATTTCATTATTTTCTCAAGTCAGGAACAGGGGGCAACACTGTACTGTAAATGTATTATTTATCTGACATAAAAACAGAGAGAAGAGTAAGAGAGGTGAAATGTGGTAGGAAAGCAACACAGAGATAATCAACCTATCATACTAAATAATCTATTTATCCTCCAGTAATTTACAAAGACCATTTTTGGTCTATGTACATTTTTCTTCTTCCTTCACTATGCTAGAACAATAGCTGCCAGTTGCTTCCTGTTTGCTCAGTAGTAAGAGAAGCATAAGCCAAATAAGTTTGTTGCCTATAGGCTTTGAAATTTATTATAAACATATCATCATTTGAGTCCCGAATTGTTATTACTTCAAATGGGAAATACCCTCAGGGCACCAATAGATTTCAGCTTTGTTAAGAAAAATCCTATGCTCATGCAGTCTAATGTGGCTTTCTTAATAATCCACAGGGTTCCAGGTAAGTTTACAATGCTAAATATATTAATAATAACCTTTTTAAATAAACTGCTGCTCCCTCAACTAGTATCTACATTCTTACACTTCTTTCTCTGCTTATCTTCTATATCTCAGGACTGCTTTTACAGCTTCTCAAGTGTTATTTTGTACACATAGTCAAGAGCATGCTGTATGCGAAACCACAAACAAGGGATTATAGAATTGTTCTGTTTGGAAGAGACATTCAAGATCATCAAAACCAACAACTATGACTCAATTCACCAGAAAACCCAAATAATGTCTTGTTTATTAAGCTAATACTTCAGGGTCCCGTGACTTCCACCAAATAAGATTAATACACTAGTTAAATATATTTACTCTACCAACATAATTTTATATATAAATAAGAAGATAAACATACCCCCTTTACTCCTTTCAGATCTCCCTTCAGCAAACTGTCCAATGGAAAAGTGATTATGTTGTTCATATTCTGAATCTGTAACAAGAACATGACATCAGAACATTTACTGTATTTTAATGCAGAACATCCACTGTCTCAATTCACGCATTTCAGAAAGTTTCACAATGAAATCTTAGATCTTATTTTCCTAACCCTCCTTTATGAAGACGTTTATCAGTACAGCCAGTAATCAAAGACAGAGGCAACAGGAGTTAATTATCCCTACTCTGGAAACACTATAACCAAGCCAGAAGGAAACCTGCCGAATTACTTACTGCTGATGGTAAATATCTCATTCAACAGTGACTGCAAAGTAAGATCAGTCATTTTCACTGTTGAAATTATATGAAAACAATCATAAAATATAGAAGTGTTGAAAAATGTTAAGTACATTATAAATTAATCTTGTTTATTTCTCAGTCTCTTTAGACCTATTCCATAAAACATATCTGCTATTCTCACTATACGTGGCAACTTACTCTGACGGAAGTTATAAAGACAAAGAATGCTGGCCTGTAAAAAGCCCCTATTCAAGCAGTTTCCATGTATTTTTAAGAAGTAACACATCTGCCATATTTACCTCATACAAAATTCAAAATATGGATTTATGAGGTCTTGAATATGCAAGTAATGAAAGAGTAAACAAGTAATTCAAAAGAAGAAAATCATTTCAAATTAAGAAAACAGTAAAACAATCATGAGTTTAGGTAAGTATCTGTACAATAATATTTTGATAAGGAAAAAGAATGAAGAAAAACAATAGGAATAAGACAGTAAGTAGCATCCACCAGGAAAAGACTTCATGACAGATCCTTTATGAATCAGGGAAAATGCTCAACGTAACGGTCACGACATCTAAGCACAGAGTTTAAACTATAACAATTCAAATGGATTACACCGAGGAGTAAACATCTGAGTATTGCAGAACCACACAATGCAAAAAAATCAAAGTAATTTTTGCAGCACTTTGCTGAAGATTGCCCTTGGATAGGTTTTTGAGTTGTTTTTTTGCATGCTATTGTTAGCTGTTCTTTTAAAATGTGTTTGTTTTTATTTTTTTTTCAAGAAGCACTGAAATGTGTATATGAAGATGGATTTCAAGTGTTCAATGTACAGAAAGAACTATGCATCATGTAGCAAAAAATACTTCTGTTTCTTCAGGAACAATGTCAAGAACAACAAAAGTCCCTTTCGGTGTAACCCATCCAGAGAAGAAAGGTCACAAAGAGGAACTTCAAGAAAAAGATATTTCCAACTGTGATGCTTTATCCTCTTCAGAATGGAAAACCACAAAACGTTCTTACCCTGTGGTTACTTGGTGGCCTTACTAGAACAGACTCAGGGCTCCCATCCCCAGTGGTACTCAGGGCTCCCATCCCCAGTGGTACTCAACAGATGCTATTAAGACAAAGGAAGACCCCAAATCCCCACCCTTCCCCTTCAAAGATACTGCCTTACTGTATTTGCTTGAAATTTCAGCCAGTGATCAAAGAGGAAGTGACCATACACACATTTTGAAGGTTAAACAGATTGCCTCTGCGTGGGAAGGTTGAAGAAATATAGAAAATCTGGTCTTTTACCACAAATCACATTTCCTCTTCTCCATCCTACTTTTCCATCCTTCCAAAATGCTGCAGGACTTAACCACAGTTCTTTAGAATTAAGTTAAATTCCTGCTGTGTTTTGTGGTTTGTTTGGGATTTTTTTTTTAATAATAAGTCTTACAAAAACTGAAGGAGCAACATCTACACATGCTTAGCTAGCAGTGCTGGAAACCATCCACCTTCTAAGTTCTCAGCAATACTACATTACCTGCATATCTACATAACCAGCTTCAAAGTTAGTAAAATCCTATATTGTAGATACAGAGATAAGTGAAAGGGTTTAAATCACACAAAATGTAGGTAAAAAAAACCCCAAAACGTCTAGAAGATAAATGGAACATGTACACCCATAGCCATGCATACACAGAATGACTATACAGGTGAAGAAGCAGAAAAGGTCTCATCTAAGATACCATCCTATGCACAGTTTTGTACTTTGTTATTCTTTTTCATTAGTATGATGCAGTCAAATGTCTAAAGATCAATACTTTCACAGCCTCTAATCGATTATTCTTCAAGTCCAGGTAAGTAGGCACAAAGCAAGAATAAAGCATTTCTCAATAACAGACTCAGGTAAGAAAAGAAGAAGTATCAGGCCCTGAAGTATTATCCCAGACATATTCATGTAAACAGCAATCAGCCTCTGAAACAATTTTGGAGAATAAGAGAAAAAAAGCCCAAAACATTCTTTTAAAAACATTTAGAGAACATTTGCCCATTTAAATTAATTCCTTGTGAGCTTTCACCTGTTTATGGCCATCAGTCTATTGTATTCCCCGTTCTCCCATTTTATTTGCCACAAATGTAAACGTACATAATGTACGAACTTGTCATTAGTAACCTTGTTAGATGAATGATACTCATCTGTATAAATCAGTAATGTGCAGGAGAAACATCCTACATGTTTTTCCCCGTCTTTGAGAAGCTTAAGCTGAACTATCTAAAAATACAGACCCATTTTTGGCACACAGAGAAGCATTAATATGCTGCAGCTCCTACGCTGTGTGTATGCAGGAAGCTAAAATGTATACAACCACCTCTACATTTTGACTGGTTTATGTTTTAAAATATTCTTTAGAAAGAAACATGCACAGAGGTGCATTAAAGCTTCACAGAAATTAAAATCGGGCTGTTTCTGAAGAACATTAGCAAGTTCCCTGGGTTGGATTTAAAAAAAAAAAAAAAAAAAAAAAAAAAAAAAAAAAAAAAAAAAAAAAAAAAAGAAAAAAAAAAAAAAGTTTACCTGGTTTTCCCTTTTAACACTACGTT